>PVJN01001508.1:0-139412 GCA_004026805.1 Lasiurus borealis
TTGGCCATCAGCACATTCAGAAAGCCCTTTCCAGCTGAGTACAGGTTGTATTGCTCTGCTGTGTCCTGTGCTTATTCAGCTCAACATGTTAATGAGGTTAATGATAATGAGAGAATTTTGTAATTAATAGTCAAAGATCTAGTAAAAAAGTAATAAAAATCATAAACTTCTTGAGGCCAAAGATTTCCTTGTTCACTAGGTATGCACAGAAGGAAGCCTAGTAACTAGAATAGAATAAATACACAACAAATATTAGTGGAGTAAATAGGAGAGAATCATAAGTGGAAACTAACTTAAACTCTCACCCAGTTCCTAAGATTTCAATAGTATCAAACTTTTCTACTGGGAAATTGCATTCTCTCTTCAATGATAAATTGATATCTGACAATATTTTTTGGTGGACCTGGATGTTTTGTCTTTCATATCAGAATCATCACTTTTAAACCTTCCCCAGTCTATGAGTAATTCACAATAAATGCAAACACAATTTATGTAATTTTTTTCAGTTTTATTTCTATTTATTTAAAACTATTTGTTAACTAGCTATGTGAGGAATAATTAAATTTCAGAGAAATTTTCTTTTTAATGTAGCATATGCCAGATGGTCTACATGTATTATCTGACATGACATCTACACATTACCTGACATGACATATACACATCCTAAATATCTGCTATAGACACTATTTTTAAATCTCCAGTTATAGTAAAACATAATATAGTATTAAGAATAGATTAAAATACAAACAATCTGGATTTGTATCCTAGCCTCAGTCTTACTAGTTATTTGAACATGGCCAGGCTTCTAAATTTCATAGGTTGTTGTTCAGAAATATTAACCACCCTCCATCACCCACTGAAAAGAGTGAAGTTTATTTCATCACCACCTGACTGTGGACCTGACCATGTAGTTTGCTTTGGCCAATGAGATATTTGCAATGTGGCATAAGCAACATTTGAAAAAGTGTGAATTGTTTCCATCTTGCACTTACATAATATCCAAAAGGAAATATTTCCATCTTAAGCCACTGAACTCTGGAAAAGGAAAAGAAACTTATGAAATAGAATCCAGTCATCCTATCCAAGCTGACTTCCAGCCAGCTAACAGCAGCACCTCCCAGCCCAAACCAGCCAAGACTAGCTGTTTCTCAGTTGACCTACCAGTTGACCTAGATAGTCAAGAAAATGTATTACCATTCATTTGAGCCATTTAATTTTGGGGTGATTTATATTATAACATTTTTGTGGCAATAGTTTTTTTCCCAATTTGTGAAATAGAGATAACAACCACATGTACCTTGTAGTAGTAATGCTTGATTTATGTAAAGGCTCAGAAGAATTTTTGGCCTCTAAAAGAGAGAGAAAGAGAAAGAGAAGGAGATATATATATATATATTTCTGTTTATAAGAATATTTAAACTATTTTTTATCTAGCTATTTGAGTTTTCAATAGTACTGAACTTTTAAATAATATATTAGTTATTATTTGTAAAATGAAAAATAATGAGCAACCAAATAGATTTTTAAGTAACTCCCTCAAGATTAATTCACAGTAAATTATTGAAATCTGGTTTTGAATTTAATAGGCTTCCTCAAATATCTAAAATTTGACCTTTCACAATGTATCAGAAAATTAGAGAAGGTAACTAATAGAACCTATTCTTGGGAAATGGAATAGGTCACAATATAAACAAGATGGACTTTGGAGTCAGACAGAACTTAATCGCATTCATTGAATAAACATTTATGTGTTCTCTGGGAGTCAGACACTCTATTGGGAATGAAGAATGTTAAAGTGCATTCAAAAGGGTTTCTGTCTAAAATAACAGCAAAAAAGGAGATCAAGCCTTTCCATTGCCACTTATTATTAATGTGATCTTGGGTAATTAATATTTCTAAGCCTCAATTCCTGATAAGCTTCCGTGAGGATTAAATGAAATGACTTATATAGCAGGGACTGTCTCATTGTAGGCAGTCAGAAAAGATTAGTTTTTCTTTTCTCTCCTTGCTTCCCTTTTCTCATGAGAGTACTCTCACAGCTCTCTTTGTATCTAATGAACACCAAGTAAAATTAAGTTTCCTAACAACACCTCTGAAGAGAAGAGAATTAATTAAAAAGATTCTTTTGGAGAATTACTTAAGTACACTCGATTGTAATTATGGAATTTAAAGCCCAAGTAAACGCAAGTAAATAAAAACAACCTAATCAAATGAAGTTGTGTGATGGATCAAAAGTGGCTTCATCCAGCTGTAAGGACAGTTATTTGCATTTAGACTTTGCGCTATTGTCATTGAGTGTCTATGTTTGTGGCTCATCCTCCTCACCCTAAGGACTTGAGAAAGAACAGATGTTTGTCACTTCAACTCGTTTGAATACCTTTAAGCATTTTTCTCTAATTCTGCGACAGCTCTCACTAGTTAGCTCACTCTGCTGAGAGGTTTCTGAGAAGAATTTTACTGTTCCGTTGACAATGGGCCATCCTTTCTTCTTTTTCTTCCTTGAACATAATTCTTATGTCTGGAGTTTACATAATTATCTTGGTCAAAGTGCAATGAACAGTGTAGGAGAGAGATAGGAATCTGCTCCTTGATGCTATTAAGGGCTGGCATTCCAAATATTTAAAAATAATTAACATATGGGTATCAACCACTCAGAAAAGGGGGGAAAAAAAGGATTGAATGAGGATATCCAGTTCAATAAACATTGCAAAGCACTGAGAATCAGCACTGAAATCACTGATTTTGTTATAACAAATTTGGACTGACTCTCCAAACCCCTTGAGCAACTCTTGTGTATACTTTTGCTTGCAGCCAAAAGATGAGAAAGAGAGAGAAATTCAGTATCAGAATCTACAAATGATGCAGCACTCTGGAAAAATAATTTTGTGACTTTTTTAAAGGTGGAAATATTTTTTAAAAAATTAGCATCTACTTAGACTACCAGGCATTAATAAAATTGAAATGCCTCATATGAACACATCCTCTGAGAAAGGCTAATGATGTTAATACTAGAGGCCCGGTGCACAAAATTCATGCATTTGGGGGAGGGGGTGTCCCTCAGCCTGGCCTGTGCCCTCTTGAAGTCAGGGAGCCCTTGGGGAATGACGACTTAGGTCTGCTCCTCCTGGGGAGCAGGCCTAAGCCAGCAGTCAGGCATCTTTAGTGCTGCCATGGAGACCAGAGAGGCTCCTGCCACCGCCACTGTGCTCGCCAGCCATGAGCTGACTTCTGGCTGAGTGGTGCTCCTCATGTGGGAGTGCACTGACCACCAGGGGAAAGCTCCTGTGTTGAGCATATGCCCCCTGGTGGTCAGTGCACATCATAGCAACCAGTCATTCTGCTATTTGGTCAATTTGCATATTAGCCTTTTATTATATAGGATTTTTAACATCATTATGTTGTAAACCATTGTGAACTATATGGAAGCAAAAAAGAGATCTTAAAGTTAATAATGTGCTTTGCACTAAAATTTTGTTAAGAAGGTAGATTTCAAGTGTTTTTTTTTACCAGTTGTTTTTTTTTAAATGAAGGAAGAATTTAATTCAAAGGATCAGTTATTGGAAAAACGATTAAGTCAAACATTTGGATAAATCATCCAAATGTCTTAATGTCTGCCTAAAAAATAAAATCCAAACATCTTAATGTCTGCTTACAATTTTTCTCTCTTTACCTCTTTACCATGCATGTGCTGCTTTGGCCAACATTCAGCATTTTGTAGATCCTTGGACATGTTTCTTCAACTTTTTAAACCCTCAAATTTCCTCACTTGCAATTTGGAGGTTTTACAGAGAAAGTCCCTGTTCTTAAGCACAAAGAACAGTGCCTGACACATAGAAATAATTCCATGAATCTTCATTACATTTCACTTCTAATTGGAATTACCAGTGATCATACATCAAGCATGTCAAACTCAGGGCCTGCGAACAACATGACTTGTTTACTACGTGTACTGGTTAACAATGGCAAATTTTGTAATCAAAGAAAACAGATAATTTCAATAGAAACATCAAAAGTGCTTTATTCAAAGTAATTTCCATTGCTAGCTATACATTTACCCCATCTTTCAGATAATTTATGGATACCATCCCAATAGAAATGTTCTTGTTTTGGGGCAAACCATTCAGAGACCCAATTTTCCACTTCTTTGCATCTTTTGAAGTGCTGCTCAGAAAGCATGTGTGCATTGATCAGAACAAATGGTAATGTGGAGGAGCAAGATCTGGTGAATACAGTAGGTGGGTTAATACTTCCCAGGCAAGATCGTTTAATGTGTTTTTAACTGGTTTTGAAGTGTGTGATGGTGTGTCATCATGAAGCAAAATTACTTTGCCATGTCTTCT
Organism: Lasiurus borealis; assembly: GCA_004026805.1. NCBI lineage: Eukaryota > Metazoa > Chordata > Mammalia > Chiroptera > Vespertilionidae > Lasiurus > Lasiurus borealis. The sequence continues at coordinate 4,341 of PVJN01001508.1, forward strand.
GGAAGATTCTGATCATTTCACGATCAAAGTGTGGTTCAAATTGATTATTTGTTGTCAGTAGTGATCAGTATTAACAGTTTCACCTGGTTTTAGTAGCTCATAATACACCACACCTTCCTGATCCCACCAAACACAGAGCATTATCTTCTTTCCAAAGCAATTTGGCCTTGCAGTTGATGTTGATGGTTGACCTGGATCAACCCATGATTTTGTGCATTTGGGATTCTCAAAGTAAATCCACTTTCATCGCCAGTCACAATTTGATGCAAAAAAGACTTGCTTTTGTGCTGTTGAAGCAACATTTTACTGATGACTCTTCGGTTTTCCATTTGTCTTTCATTACAAAGAAAGTTGATGTGGCACCCATTTTCTCTCCTTTAAAAATCTTTCCCATTGCTTATAAATGATCAGAATTGTTTGCTGAGCAACATTTAATCTTTCTGCAAGTTTTTTTGAGGTTGACAGACATCTTCATCCAATAATGCTTGGAATTGTTGGTCTTCAACTTTTTTGGTTGACCTGGATGTTTTGTCTTTCATATCAAAATCATCACTTTTAAAGTATTTAAACCAGCATTCAGAAGTATCTTGCGATGGAGCATGTTCACCATAAACTTCCAAAAGTATATGATAACTTTTTCTTAAAAATAAAATAATGAATTAAAACTTCCCACAAATGCTCTTTTTATTTGGCATGAAATTTGACATTTTTGAGCATAAAAATATCTATGATGTTAACACCTTCAGAAAATTTGACATGAAATTTTGAAGTTAGCTTTCAATACAGCAAAATAGCATACATATCAAATCACATATATATCAACCTATGTGGAACTCCATCCATTGAAAAATCCTCAGTATTAACTGGTACACCTAGTAGTTGGCCCATGTTAGCCTTCGAGTTTGACATGTTTGCTATGCATGAAGGTCTATGAATTGAGTTGACTCTTGCATGTCAGAGTTCAGATGAGGAGACACCTCAAAGTCTTTCTTGATGTAGCAACCCTACAGTGATCTCTTCCTTACTGCACTTGTTAGGCATCTCCCTTACACTATGTGATAGGCATGTAGCCCATGATGTGTTGTGGTACTGCTTTTTAGGGAGGCATCCTCTATTACACTATCAACTATAACAAGTGTTTATTACTGTTAGTGATTAATATTCATGCTCCTGGGATCCCTGTTGTTTCACATTGTACTTTTCACAGGGAATGTAAATAGTTTTGACAACATGTATTTGGTTGAAGAGACAATCACCATGATTTTAAAAATGCCTAATGTTTCAAATAGAGACTTATCTATTGAAACAACATAGTATAGGCCACGGGCATCCCTAAATCTAAGAAGGCAAGTATAGCCTGTTTTAAAATCAGGTAACCTATTTTTCTCCTGAAGTAATAACTCTGTCTCTGCCAAGGAATAGCTTCATGGCTTCTATAATAAGATTTCGACACAAACACCTTGTTAAAGAATTGTCACCTAGGAAACAATTTTTGAATTATTTGCAAATGAAAAATCTCCCTGAGAGGACCTATAAGTTTAAATTTCAGACGTCTTCAAATAAGTAATTTCAGAAGATCATTCTTTTCTTGACCTGGAAAAAAATTAACCAAATGAATAAGTAATTAAGTTTTTCATTTTCCTGAAAAATGCTCACGAAAAGCCCTAATGAAACCTTTTTTTTATTAAGTTGTGCTGTATAAAATTTTCTCTTTACTTATGTCCCCTCCAATGTTGTATGAAGATGGAATTTCTTCAGTTTAAACAACAATATTTCTGTACAGCCTACAAAATACAGTCAATAATATTGTCTAACTATGTATGGTGCCAAGTGGGTACTAGAAATATCAGGGAAACACTTTGTAAAGTATATGACTGTCTAGCCACTGTACTATACATCTGAAACTAATTGCAAAATAATATTGAATGCAAACTGTAATTAAAAAATTTTAAATAGCAATATTTTAAGAATATGACTGGATTATGTTTCTTAACACACAAAATGACCATTTTTATTTAGAAAAGAAATTAGCAAAAGTCAAACAAGGTATAAAAATACAATTCTCTTCAAAATCAATTAGCAAAATCTTAAGAGAAAGTGAGAGGCATGGAGTGTCTAGATTGTATTTAAATATATGTTTTATAAGTTAATGTATATTAATGCATGCATACCTATATATATAAAATCTAAGTGACTGTTACGACGAAATGACTGGAATGACCAGAACAACTGGTTGACCAGTCACTATGATGTACACTGACCATCAGGGGCATATGCTCAGTGTAGGAGCTGTCCCTGGTGGTCAGTGCATTCCCACAGCCAACCTCTGCAGCCTCTCACCCCCAGCTGGCTGCCCCCACCCCAATCAGCCCCAATTGGGTGGGTGGCCGGCCAGCCAACCTCTGCCGCCCCTTCCCCACCCCTCAGCCAACTGGCCTCCCAATAGGGCCCCACCAGTGCAAAAATTCATGCATTTTGGGCCTCTAGTGCTATATATAATTCTATTATTTACATAGAATCAGGCCTTACTATTGCTAGTTTATGTGGGGTAATATCATTTTCATTGATTTTTTGATAACCAATGTTTTCCTCCCCTCAATAAACTGACTAGCTTAAATCATTCATTACTTAGCATTTTTAAATCATTAAATATCAAAATAATGAGCTTAGTAACATTTAACAATGTGAATGTTATCTTTTTTTTAAAAAAAAAAAAAAAACATACACACTTTTTTCTAAGGACGCCTCACCCAAAGCAATAGAAATTATAATGAAACATTCACTCTGCAGCTGGTTCCACTTGTCATTTGCTCAATCCAGACAAACTGACTATTCAATCCAGACATTATTCTTAATGGTTAGATGCTTAGTTGAAGATCACAGCTATCAAATAAACCGCATCCAATTTAGGAAACCATTGACCTTAGTATGAATCTATTTTAACAGACTACAAAATGATAATAAGTGCAATAGTTCTCCACTAGGGAGTTGGTAAAACCCATAGCCATGGTGGTTAGGCAATCACCTCTCTTCTGTGTCTATTCACTTTCTCTGGATCAGCTTGTGTCTGTGTTGTTCTTGGTTCTCCTTTGGGCCTGGAGTTGACCCTGGAGCCAAGCCTGGATAGCTTGGCCTCTTGTCATTTCTTCTGTTTGAAAAGCTCAGTCATTAAAGTGCAGATTTTCATCAAGTGTGTGATTTTAGGTCTGGCTAGTTCCCTTCCCGTTTGCTGCTGCACAATCTGTGCAAATGCTGGAAGTGCAGATCTCCTACAATTCCTTAAGAAGTCCTGGGCTCCTCTCTGGAAATGCTCCAGAATGCTTGGCTCTGAAATGCCTTCTTCACTAAAATGATTGTCGTTCTAAGACTTCCTGTGTTTTGCAAGGGTGAGAACATTCTTGAGGGTATCCCTGCTTCTCTTCTGTGATCCATTGTGAATTTAACTCAGTCACTCCGTCAGCAAATACTTATTGATCACTAACTGTAGGTCAGACACTGCATCAGATTCTGAAAATATAGCATTAAATCAAAGAGATATCTGACCGAAAGCAAGACTGGGCAGAGGGGCTACCAAACTGTAATTCAGGTTCCATGACAACCGTGGCTGACGACAAGGGAAGCTTAGGGTTCAAATCCGTGTTGTGCCCCTCCCCACTACCTCCCCTGGAACAAAATGGCAGACTCTATATTCCCACCTTAATCAGTCATTCAATATGGCTCCCCAGGCAAGGACATGGTCTTGCGCTAGCTGTCTGTCCATAGGGGAGAGCATTCCTGGGAGGACTGAGAGTACCCCCAGCAGTGGGCACTGCGAGTCTTCCCTTCCTTGGGTGGTGCACCTCAGTCCACCAAATTTGATCTAGATTAATACTCCAGGGGTCACCTTTATGCTGATTGCCCCTGGCCAAGCCTTACTGATGGTTTGGATGCCGATATTCAGCTGTACACTTTCACTCCCCAATCTTCCCAATTCGATGCTAACCATTTTGAGTTTGTCCCATTCTCTGCCTATTATTGGACTGTTCATTCAGCTGAAGCAAGAGAAATAACTAGCCTTTCAACAATTTTTACTTCTGCTGAGTCTCTGTTGGCAAATGTTATTAAATTTCAGTATTTTTGTACTGAATCTTTGCCTTTTATGTTAATATCTAAGCAATTATTACTATCATGGATACAATAAAATAGTTTTTGAAATTCATCAATTATCTAGCTAAAAATAGGATCCTAAAATAAAAGAAATTGTATATTTGTTTGCTTGGTTTTTGTTTTTGTTTTGTTTTGTTTGAATTGGAACATGGGAAACTACCCAGAATAGAAAAATATGGGTGACTTAGTAAAATTAAGGTCTTGGGCAATCTGGGAGAGGCATGAAGTTAGGGGTGTGGAAAAGAGCAGAACCAGATGTGCTGATGGGGAAAAAAAAGAGTTGACACAATATCCAATACTGGGTATGCTTGAGTTCTTTCCTGAAGTTTCCTGGGAATCTGGTCAAACTCTGAATAAATCTGATTTAAAATAAACCATATTGTACTGAGAAATATTCTGTTCTCTACAACTGCATGACTGTTGATCCACTTCTAGCAGACTGGAATTGTATTCCATAAAGAAAATAAAACAAAGAAACTGTGATATGAGAGGCCCCAGTAATAGGTGCAAGCAGTATTCCCATCCTAAAAGAAAAGGTGGATATAAGCAATTAGATATTGAATACTGTTGCTCAGTTGTCTTGTCCAAGGAGGTTCCTGGAACTCTGCCCACCCATGTCTTCTAAGGCCTGGAAGGGCCTTCTGGGAAAACCAACCCAAGGGAAAAGCTAATTATTATGTGTGCAGATTAATGGTGCATATTTATCTTTGTATTGTGCTCTTCTCTTTTATACTTTTCTGTATTTTTCCTGTTTAATGTAATAAGTATCTACTTATTCAACAGTAATCATAAAAATTAACATTAATTGATTAAATACTTGTGCTGGGTAGGCACTATGCTAAGCAGCTTAAATTCATTATTTCTTAATTTTCAAAGTAATCTTGTACATTAACTTTAAATTTTATTTGATAATTGAGGAAATGGGTTATTAGAGGTCAAATAAATTGTTCAACATCAGTTAACTAAAAAATGATAGAGTTAGATTGGAAGCCAATCTGTTTGGCTCCTACTCTGTGTTCTTACTCAGTAAACATGCTTCAAATAATTTTTAAGATTTATTTTTTAAAAAGAAGAGTTTCTAATTCCATCAAATTGTTCATTCTCTTTATTTGCTGATCCCATCCTAATATGCTTTCAATTATATTTCATAAAACTTTCTTTTTCTCCTGTTTCTGATTTCATCATTTGTTTTTATTGGTTGTTTCTTTATACCCCACTACATTTTTTGAACCAGATGCTTGATATCAAACTTGGGTTTGATTGATATAAATGGGTAGAAGTGCAATGGGTGGGGCATTGATGATAGCACTTAGACAATGTCTGGAGAAAATCTTGTTAGAACACAGAAACTATGGTCTGAGAAATAAGAGCTCAGAAGGATGCTATAGGATGTGCCTCTTTCTGTTCCTGATTCTCCTATAAAAGAACATATATTTACTTCAGGCCATAAAATACCATGAACCCCTTAACTATCATATTTCCAAATAATATATGAACAAGGTTACAAAATTCTTATAAAATTATCTATATAAAAGGCTAATATGCTAAGTGTCCTTCCCATCTTCGGACTGGTTGCTATGACGATGTGCTTTACAGCCAGGAAGAAACATTTACACTTTAAACAAATGTCTATGAAGCATTTTCATATGCATCATCTCATTTGATCCTCACAGAAGTCCTGGAGTAGGTAAATAGGCAACTCGGTGGAATACTATTTTCTTTTCATTAGTCAGAAAATGGAGATTTAGAAAGCTTTGAAACTTGACCTGACTGAAAAAAAGAAATGGTGGACCTTGAAAATAACTTCAGGTTTTCTCAGTGCACAGTATATAGTCAAATACTGCTGCAGTTAAATATTGTACACTTTGTTCTCCCTGGGTGATCTGCATTAATAATCTGCTTCATGTTGATATTTACTGCTGTGATGCTGACAATTACCTGAAAGAGAAGTTGGGGTGCTTCACTGGGCTGGGAAAAGTTTAGCTAAATCAGAAAGCAGGTCTAATTAGGCATATAATATATATATATATATATATTTAGACATGAGATATGGAGAAGAGGGGATACATCAGGGAAACAAAAAGAATGTTCAGATGACAGTGATAGGTGGAATATATATACTAAATTGACTTGTGAATGCACAATGTATATAAAGCTCCCGCTGGTGCTTGTTGCATGTGTGTGTTTCAATCTGTCATTTTCAATCATGAATTTGGTTGACACTTCTATTATAGAGAAATGGTGAATAGAGATATTAAAACATTTCTTCTAATTAATTTCCTTTCAATGTGCATGAATTTGTGTACCAGGACACTAGTGTTACTATAATTGCAAGATTCAGAACCATGGTTCCAATTTTTAAATAACAGCTCATATGTAGTAAATGAATATGTATGTGTGTGTATTATGAGTTTGTGAAATTAACATTTGTTAAGTAGAGTATAGGTGCCAGAGAGTAAATCATGGTCAGCGACAGACCACAAGAGAAACTGAAATACAAAATTCTGTTTCTCACAGTTCCTGGAGAAGTACCCAGTACACATCCAGGGGCCACATGGAAGGTACAGGCAGAATGCAGCCAGAGAGGCAGGACCTGGGGCTCATTAGGGTCTGTTGGTAGAATGATTTGGGTTCTTAGGCTTAGGCTACATTGGTCAATTCAAACCAAAGGAGTGCCCGAAAGAGGTCTTATCTAAGGGTCACAAAAAGGGAAAACACTGAGGAGGGGAGAGACTGCTGATCACATGGGTTGTTGGGGAAGTCACATCAGGAACATACATTTGCTTGTGACTATTCATGCTGCTATTGAGGGCATGTGCTTGCATGAAAGGGCTAGTGTTAATTTAAGATCCTTGCAGGCTACATGGCCAAACAAAATGGATGCTAAGCAGCAACACCATAGAGTGTTTAACTCTTGACAGCATTTAAAACTGTTGAATTTAATATCTTCTACAATATAACAGCCCAGGCAGATGACTTTCAAGTGAAGGCAAAAAAGTAACAGGCTCCCTACATGCTCAGAATTTCCAGATTCTAGTACCTTTCCTTTAAAGATACACAGACAAGCAAGAGTCATTGAATATACATGGAAAAAATTTAATATGACATATAATAACAGAACAAATAGGAAAAAAAAACATCATAAGGGAACAAATGAAATTTTTAAATGTGGAGAGAACTAATAAACTACAATTATTATCCTGAGAGAAATAAGAAAAGGTATTTCATCTATGAAAAAAAAGACACAGAATATATTTCTAGAACAAAGTAAGCCATATATATTAAAAAATATAATGTTAGAAAAAAAAAGACTCAATAGGAAATTAAGGGAAACCTGCCATAAAGTAGACAAAAAGTTAAAGGATATTTTTTAAGAGGATAAAAATAAAAAGAAGTTAATTAGAAAACAAATCTAGAAATCCTTCAGAAAAAAAATGAGTTCATTAAATCATCAAAAAAAGTTTTAGGATTATTTCTAAAAACTAAAGAATATAAATTTTCAGTTTGAAGAAGTCCATGAAATGTTCATAAACATGGAAGAAAGACAGACCTAACTCAGGGCATTAGTAGCAATGTAAAAAAAAAAAACACAACAAAATGAGTGTCAGAAGATTCTACAAGCTTTGATAGAAAAGAAAATGGTTATATGCAAAGCAAGAGCAACAGAAGCTAAAGGGAAGCCCCAGTCATCCTTTAGACAAAGTAAATACATCTTTTAAGACATGCAAGCTCTAGAAACATTTACCTCCCATGTACCCTTTTGAGTAAGCTTCTTGAGAAAACCTTGCAAAACAAAAGGAGGAAAGTAAGTGGAAGACATGAGATATGGAGAAGAGGGGATACATCAGGGAAACAAAAAGAATGTTCAGATGACAGTGATAGGTGGAAGTTTCCAAGTGAAATTGGACTGTATGAATGGAGGGCTGTCAGTCCAGATTAATGCAAGTCAACAAATAATCTCCAAGAGTATTTTCTAAGTTACATAAAATCTAAAAAGCATTTGATACATCTGAATATCTCATAGTAGTTTTGGTTAGCTAGAGAACTTCTTATAAATCAGGATAAGGGTGCTTGACTTAAAAGTGTTTATTATCTACTAGAGGCTCAGTGCACAAAACCCATGCACTTGGGGGGTCCCTCAGCTCTGCCTGCAAGAGCCCTCAGGGGATGTCTGACTGACAGCTTAAGCCCGCCACCACCACTGTGCTCGCCAGACGTGAGCTCGGCTCAGGGCTTCTGGCTGAGTGGCACTCCCTCTGTGGGAATACACTGACCACCAGGGGGCAGCTCCTGTGTTGAGCATCTACCCCCTGGTGGTCAGTATGTGTCATAGCAACCCCTTGTTCCCCTGTTTCGTATATTTGCATTTTTACCTTTTATTATACTAGAGGCCCGTTGCACAATATTCATGCAAGAATAGGCCTTCCTTCCCCTGGCTTCACTCCTAGCCTGCTTAGGAGCCAGCAAGCCCTCGCTTCTGTCCAAAGCACTGCTCCTGTAGCTCCCTCTGCCCCCCCCTCCCCCATAGCAGGCATCCTGCCCCTCTTGGATGCTCTGCACTTGCATCTTTGTTGTGTTAATTTGCATACTTACTCTGATTGGCTGTGGGCATAGCGGAGGTACAGTCAATTTACATGTTTGTCTATTATTAGGTAAAATAGGATTAGGGAAGTAGAGAAGCGAGATTAAAATTTTTAAATAACTGTAATATATAGTGTCATGTGAAAATATGATAGCCCAGCCAGCATGTCTCAGTGGTTGAACATTGACCTATGAACCAGAAGCTCATGGTTCAATTCCTGTACAGATTACAGATTCCATTCCCAGTGTTGGGTGTGCAGGAGGCAGCCAATGAATGATTCTCTCTCATTGATGATTCTCTCTCTCTCTCCTCCTTTCCTCTCTCAAAGCAATGAAAATGTATTTTAAAAAAAGACGAAAATATGATACAAACAAAATAAAAACAGCATGAAGATAGAAAAAAATGCAGCATTGAATAAGATGTGGAACAACTAATAAGCCCTGTTTGTCTATTTAACTATGAAAAAATGTGATGCCTTCCAAAAATTCAATTGATTCTCAGATTTTCTGTGACTGATTTCTAAAAGAATTTTCATCAGTCTTTGAAGATATTCCAAAAGCATGCCAAGCATGCTTTGTAAGAATAAATATGTAGGAGACTTCCAAATGAGGAAAAGCATCTGAATAGAGTAGGACAGGTTTGTTTGTTTCAGAAACTTTCTCACTATATAAAAGGAATAAAATCAAGGAATCATAGAGCCAAGATTTACTAGATTAATTTTCTCGTTTTGCTAATACAATCACTTTCATAACTTCTTTTTTTTAAAATATGTTTTTATTGATTTTTTACAGAGAGAGGAAAGGAGAGGGAGAGAGAGTTAGAAACATCGATGGGAGATAAACATTGATTAGCTGCCCCCTGCATACCCCTACTGGGGATTGAGCCTGCAACCAAGGTACAATGTGCCCTTGATTGGAATAAAACCTGGGACCTTTCAGTCCATAGCCCAACGCTCTATCCACTGAGCCAAACTGGTCAAGGCCAACCACTTTCATAACTTCTAAATTCATCTAAAATTCCAAAGGAGTCATAAGTAAGAGCCTCAGTTGAGACAAAAATTATCCCATATTTTTCTGTTTTACACTCTCCAAATTCAGATGGGTGGGATGGGAGTGTAAATCTTTCAAACTTAAGAAATATATATTTTACATTTAAAAATTAGCTACAAGAAATAATTGGTGGTTAAGTTGTAGAAATCATATTAGATGTTTTTGCAAGAGGTTGGCACATTCTCTCCCCCGCAAAACAACTATAAAACTACTAGATAAAATGTTTAAACACAAACATTTTAGAGCTCTAGAAATCAGTGAATGGTAATGATCTTAAACAATATCTTTTCAGTAGCTGTCAGTGCTTAGTGTTTTAGGCATTCATTTTGGTGAGCATTATTTGAGTAATTAAAAGGACACCATGGATTAATTAAAATTTAAAGTTCCTACTCACATTTTTAATATCAATTAACATGTAAAAAAGAATTTCATAACACTGACATTTACCAAATCAGAGTGATTACAAAATAACTACCACAACATTTTTACTCTACAATGGATAAGATGATGATTTTTTTTTGTATCAGATAGGTAGATGATAATTTTTTTCTCTACATAATAGCTGGAAATGAATACATAAACACAGTTAGTGAAAAAGCTAGAATTTAATGACAATTCATTTTTTTCAGAGAGACAGCCTACAATTTATCCAGAATCTAAGATAGTGTTCCTTTTATCTAAGCAAGAATTCAAGAATAGAGAATTTTTTTGCACTTGCCAAAAAAGCACTTTAATTTGGCCATATTTAATATTCTTTTTGTTCCCTGAAAGTCGTCTACTAAAATGATTTTGGGTCATAGAAGAAATTCAAGCTCTCAAATGAGTGGCAACTCTCAGTTACCTTTTAGATTTTCTAAATCAATAAAGAGCAGGTGGAAATGGGAAAAACTGAATAAATTTCTTCTTTGTAGGGTACTTCTAGAATGATAAGAAAAATAGGAGACCGACTATATATTTTCAAAAGATAGCATTTCTGCCAATGACTTTGAGGAAAGTGTGCCTATTTGCTTTCTTCTTCTTAAAAAAAAAGAGACATTTAAATATATTGGGAATTAATGCAAATATCCACAATCATTCTGTTCCCAAATCACAACATTGAGGTTGGGGCAAGGGCGGAGAATTGTTTCTGAGTTTAAAAGTGCCCCCATGTGGAAATAAGGAGTCATCACTCTCTCTCACAATTTTGCTCCATTTGCTTACTTCATACCTGGTACCTGGAGATTTTAGAAGATTTCTAATAAAGCTGACGAGTGAATTACTTCAACAAAATAATCCTAATTTATCAGTCCCTCAGTTGTATCTGACAGTGGGCCCAAGAGCAAATTAAGTCTGAAACATTGCTGGAGGCAAAGGTAATGAAACTAAAGCTAGACTTCTTTGGGGGTATCAGGAGAAGAAGGCGGGGATGTTTGGGAAAGACAATAATGCTGGGAAAATAGAGGGCGGCAGGGAAAGGAGACCAAATAAGAGATGGATTGACTCCGTGAAAGCAGCCATAAGCCTGAGCCTGCAGGAGCTGAGCGGGGCTCTTGAGGACGCCATTCATTCACAGAGATGCCAGGAGTCAGAGTCCACATGTGAACACACACCACTGAGAGATGCAAGCTGAAGTACCAACAGCATGATTTTGTTAATCACCATAACCCTAGTGCTTAGCATAGTGCCTACCACAAAGTAGAAGGTACATCAATATTTTTTAAATAAGTCTTTATTGGTTTCAGAGAGGAAGGGAGAAGGAAAGAGAGAGAGAAACATCAATGAAAGAGAATCACTGATTGGCTGCCTCCTGCACATTCCCTATTGGGGATCAAGCCCAAAACCCAGGCATGTGCCCTTGACAGTAATCAAACCTGGGACTCTTCAGTCCACAGGCTGATGCTCTATCCACTGAGACAAACCAGCTAAGGTGGTACATAAATATTTTTATACGAACTAAACAATGATTATATACATTCACACAAGTTAAAAATCTAAAGTCAACATTTGTTCTTCTCTTATTCACACTGCATATGCGGTAACCCAGTTCCATTGACTGTACTTCTGAAACTTCCCTGAAGCCAGACCCACTCCATTTTGCTGCCCAGGTTTAGGTACATTGGTTATTGACAGTGGCCTCACCTGGTCCAATCTGACCCAGCATCCACTGCCAGCAAAGAAATCCTACAACAAAAAACTGATTAGCTGCCACCTTGGCCTGAAAAACAAAGGAGCTGTGAGAATATGGTAGAGTGAAGAGGCTGGCACATTCTCTCCCCATTAAGCTGTCAGTGCTTAAGATTTGAGGTATTCATTTTGGGGAGCATTTATTTGAATAATTAAAAGAACACCAGAAATTAATTAAAATTTGAAGTTCCTTCTCACATTTTATTAAAAATATATTTTATTGATTTTTTACAGAGAGGAAGGGAAAGGTATAGAAAGTCAGAAACATCGATGAGAGAGAGACATCGATCAGCCACCTCCTGCACGCCCCACACTGGAGATGTGCCCGCAAGCAGGGTACATGCCCCCGACCAGAATCAAACCTGGGACCTTTCAGTCCGCAGGCTGACGCTCTATCCACTGAGCCAAACCCGTCTCAGCCCTTCTCACATTTTTTAAAGCTTGCCAATCTTAATGTATTTGCCCATGTTGTCATTAGGTACTATTTTCATTTTTTAAATGTATTAATTTAAAAATACTTTTTTCAAAGCCCAGGTTAGTTAACATGCATTAAAAACAATTGATTTGTAAACAAATATTATTTCTAATAATAAAAATTAAGGCAAATATTTTAGTAAATTAGTACTCTTCTGTCCCTTTCAATGGTTCATTGTCATTGAAATAAATAGAAATAAGAACAATAATAAATTAGAATTCTATCAGAACTAATTAAGTTTATTCAGATTTTATTCATGAAGAAAAGAAGGCAGCCTAGGTGTTTAACAGTAAAAATTTAGAGCAAATCTACTGTGAAAGACTCTGTTGTATAACCTCTCATTTTATCCAATGATGAATAATTACTTTTAAATATATGAGGTGAGAATGGAAAAGCTAGTAATGATGAATTTTTTCCATTATAATATTTTATAAAAAATTAATTCGTATCATTTTCCTTATCTCTTTTCTGCTCCCTGTTCCCAGTTAATTTATAATTGTGATCCAAAGGTTGAAACAAAATTATATTCATCAAATTGAGGCCAACATCTATGTTATTATTAAATACAACTTGGAGCAAAATGAGTTTTAAGAGTCCTCGCATTAATCTGCCAGCACTGCATTCCAGACATGCACGCTCACAGTGACAGCAGCTGCTGAAAGGTTTTCCGATTTCCATAGATATTCAAAAACCAGCTGGATCCTGAGATGCGACAGTCTGTTCCATGCTTCTATGTCTCTGGATCTGTTTTTTTTGTCAGTTCATTTTGTTCATTAGATTCCATAGCTGAGTGTGACCACGTAATACTTGTCTTTCTCTGACTGGCTTATTTCACGCAATATAATACTCTCCAGGTCTCTCTGTACTGTCTCAATGGGTAAGAGATCCTTCTTTTTTTGCTGCTGGATGGTATTCTGCAGTGTGAATGTACCACAGCTTTTTTACCCACTCATCTACTGATGGTCACTTAAACTTCTTGGGATTTTTTCCATTTAGTATTTTCAGACCACAGTTGACCATGGGTCACTAAAACCATGAAAAATTAAACAGCAGATAAAGGGGCCTACTATTATCTTGCTGCTTCTTCCTCTCAATTATTATCTATAATAATAAAAGGGTAATATGCTAATTAGACCAGACGTCATTCTGGACATCCTTCCTGATGAAACTGGGTCCCTAGCAGATCAGCCTGGGTCCTGGGTACCTGCGGAGAGCCCGAGGGAAGCCTGGGTCCCAGGTGCCGGAGGGAAGTCAGTGCTGGCAGCAGCCGGGGAGGAAGGCCTATGCTTGCACGAATTTCCGTGCATCGAGCCTCTAGTTTAGTGATAATTGACTCTTTCCAGTTACCCATTCAAGCCATGCTGTTTCATGCCTCTGTATTTACTCAACTCTTTTCTTTCCCAAAAATTCCGGCCCCCACTCTCATTGGACCTTTTTCACTTTTTCCTTCTCTGACACCTGGCAGATTATTATTACTTGATTCATCCCCAGTTTCCCTTAGAAAATTTGTATAGCTTCCCACCCCCAAAAGATGTCAATTATATCAATATCCTGATACTTGTGTTTCCTGTTCATTATTGTATTGTTATGCTCATGAACCTAGAGCAATTGGCTCATTTTTCTCTCTCATCAGAAGGGCTTTGAGTGCCTCAAGATCAGTCACCAAAACTTAGAAGACACTGTACTATTCTTTTAATATAGATTGTTTCACTTTTGTCTTTCCCAGACTTCAACCAGTGGCATATTCGTTAATGCCTGTGTCTTATTTGTCTAACTTTAAACTAATACCTAACTTCTGTACATACTATTTATGTGATATTTTTATTTAAATTGACTTATATTTTACTCACTAAATTTACTTTAATGGAAACTTTGTATCATTACACTAAAGTAGAAAATTTAGCATTATGTTCTAAGTATACAAATTATACTTAAAAAATAAATATAATAGGAGTTTGGCTTTAGCTAATGCACAGTAGGTAATCAGGACAAATCCTCCTACTGAGGACAAAAGGAAAAACTAAACAAGATATTTTTAGAAGTTTGTTCCCATGCATTGGAGATCTATGAAAGCATAGAGAAATTTAAAAGGTAATATCTGTGAGGATATTGGAAAACCAGGGAGTTAATTCTTTCCTAAAAATACTTGTTTCTGAGATGCTTAGAAGCCAAGTAGAGCTTTCAAAATTTCTGCATATCTAAAGAGAAAAAATAATGAATTTTTAGGACTTCACAATGAGGGAAAGAGAGAAAGAGAGAGACATGGAAGCTAGTGAAAATGTAGGCTTTTGGTTTGGACCTCAAAAGTATACTTAGAAAGCAAAAGTGAACTAGAAATATTCAGTCCTCACAAGGACTGAGTCTGGTTCTTAGTTTCAAACTTTGGGTGGATTCAGCCAGTATCTCTAATGAGGCATCTGCCAAAATGAAGCATATATTTTCTCTAACAGGATAATATTATACTGATCCTCAAATTTTTCTCTACTATTTTATTTCATATACAAGGGGGAGTGGTCATAGATTGGCAATCAAAAGAAAACCATACAATAGTAAGAGAGTCATAGCAAGCATAGATTTCAAAATAATTATACTTATTTTTTTAATATTTAAAATTATGCTTAAGCAACTGAAATACAACTGAGATTTTAAGTAAGAATTGGGAAATAGAAGCAAGAAAATAGCTATACTGAAGCAAGATGATAAAAAGGATGGAAAATAGATATTTTGAATATAAATCTTATCAGGTTAAAAAATTCTCTTTTGTTCTTCCCAATTTTCAATTTTTTTTTGTTATAAATGGATGTTGCCTTTAAACAAATGCCTGTTCTATCTATGAAAATAATATTATTTTCCTACTTTATATTATTTGAATTTTCATGTATATATTTTTTTCTGTCAGTTTTGGTAAGTTGGATTTGTGTTGTTTTTATTCTAGGAACTTTTTTCATGTTTACCCAAATTTTCAAGTTTATTTGCATTTGTAGGATACACTATTTGCAAACACTGATTTTAATTATTTGTACCTTCTCTTTTTTTCTCTCTCTTATATCTATAATTTTTTTCTTTACATTTCCTTGGGATAATCTGCTGATGTTTCTTCTAATTTTTTAACTAAATTTGTTCTTTTATCACTTTCTGGAGAATACAAGAACCATTGAATATTTAAATATTTTAAGCCTCATCCAACTAGTTTGTGGTGGGTATTTGGATTTTCTATGTATTTGAAACCTCCAAAGACATTTTTTTCCTTGTTCCATACAATTGGTATTTATTTTCAGACATATTTACCCTTCCAGGCTCTTTATTCCTTCCTGCATCTCTGAGTTTCAGTCTAAGATTCATTCTCCTTCTGAGCTTCTCTCAAACGCTGTTGGTATGATTACTCAAGAGTGTTAGTTTTTTTAAAGGTCATAATCTCACCTCTTTTTTGAAGTGAAATAATTTGTGCTGAGTATAAATTCCATTTTTTATTATTGTTTTATAAGCCCTTTGAGAATTGTGGGGAAAGGGAGAGAAAAAGGAGGGCTGCTTGCCATGGTATGTGGAAGGAGCATTCTGGGGAGGCCAAAAACAGCCAGGAGGCCTCCATGACTGGAGGGAACCAGCATGGCAGACAATAGCAGGAAATGAGATGAGAGAAACATTTAGAATCTAAGTGTGTATGGTTGTAAGGATTTCTTAGTGTTTAGGTTTTTACTCTGAGTGGAGTACAAAATTACTAGGCCAGCTGGTGTGGCTCAGTGGGTTGGCCAGAGAACTGAAAGGTCCCAGGTTTGATTTCAGTCAAGGGCACATGTCCAGGTCGCAGGCTCGATCCCCAGTAGGGAGCATGCAGGAGGCAGCCGATCAATGATTCCCGTCATGGATGTTTCTCTCTCTCTCTCTCTCTCTCTCTCTCTTCCACTCCCTTCCTCTCTGAAATCAATAAAAATATATTTTAAAAAGAAAAGCACTAGCCATTTTGAGCATTAATTTATGTATTTTGTGTGCCAAATTATCTCTGTTTTATCTTCTGCACTTAGAATCTTTGGGGGTGGTTTAAGCACTGAAATTCCATTTAAGGATTATTGTAATAATCTGTGCATAATTTTATGATGACTTAGACTACGTGATAGCAGTGGAAATGGAGAAAAATGGTTAGATGACTATATTTTTAAGGTAGACCCAAGAGGTTTCCCTGATGGATTGGAATCTTTGGTGTGAGGAAAAGAAAAAAGTCACAAGTAACTCTAAGATTTTTACCTGAACAACAGGAAGAAGGGAATCGTTGATTACTGGGATGATAAAGGATTAGGTATTAGTTGGTATTTGGTTACAGTGACTACAGCACAAGGCCCTGCCCTCAGACAGGACAGGTACTGAAAGGTTGCTACATTCACACTATGAACACATAATTGAAATGGGAAATGCTCTCATATTTGCCAAATTGAAAGGGGAAAAAAGCCAACTCGTTATAATTTCTATTTTTACAATTTTTAAAAATTTGTCTCATTACTCCAGAATTAAGAAAAAAAAAAACCCTCTGGGGAGGAGTGAATAAGTGGAGCACAGAGGGATTTTAGTATCTGTATGATACTGTAGAAATGGGTATGTGTCATACATTTGTCCTAACCCATAGACTACTCAAAACCAGGAGTGAATCCTAACATAAACTATGGACTTTAGCTGCTGATGATGTATCAATGTAGGTTCATCAAAGGCAACAAATGTACCCCTCTGGAGGGAGATGTAAATGGAGGAGGTTATGCCTGTCCTAACCAGCTCTGTTCTCTTAAAGCTCAGAACCGAATCTGACCAGGGTACTTCCTTCCTTGTCTACGTGTTCATCCTCACCTAAACCACAACCACCTCCGGAATCAACTGCTATTTTTTTCTCTCTCACAATATAACCCCAGTTCCTGTGTCTAACTGGTTAAGTGATGGTATTTCACTGAAGATCATTTAGAATTACAGTGTTCACATGATGAAGTGTTTATCTTAAACAAGTTTTAGAGCTCTGTGGACTTTTAAAATAAAATGGGATACGATATTCTGTTTACAATGGTCAGCCATTTCAGTCGGTTATAAAATACGTCATGTGTAGTACTCTGGAAATATCCCGCCCAAATAAGTCTGACATAAAAGAGGTGAAAATGAACAAATCAGCTTCTTAGATCTCTTGAAACTTATAGGAATGTATGGGCTAATTGGTTTATAAAGATTAAATAGGGCTTATATAAATTTAAGGTTTTATAACTGAAAATTTTCCAAAGGAAAAAAATAACTTTAATGCTTTAAATATGCTCATTACTTAAGGGGAAACATATTTATGCTGTAAAAGTGATGGGCTTTTGATTTGAATTAGTTTAATGGCTTTACAAGGTTTCAAAATAAGAGCTGTGAAGATATCCATTGCTTTTAAGTTATTTAATACATTTCAATAATTAGTATACATATCACATAAGATATAAATTTAATTAATACATTTAATCAAGGTGAATTCTTTGAAATTATACTGGTTGGATAATATGCTTTCTCTTTGATTTTATCAGAATGTAAAAATAATGCAATGTTAAAACAATATTAGGAAATACTCCAATTTATCCAAGTCTTTGCTTAATTTCTTTATAGAAAGCCTAACTATTTGAAACTTTCTAAGCTTTCTATTCCGGTTTACTGGTTAGATAAACTAGCACTTGTGTCACTTATGTTTCCAATTATAAAAATGAATATGAGAATATGTTTAACCAGACTGATTTATAACAACTAAAGTTTTTAATAAACAGATTGGTCTTAGTTTCAGGTAGTGCTATAAATTATGTGAACCTAGAGAGCAAGCCTACTCAAATCATTTGCATACATTCTAAAAAGTGCTTTATTTTTATGGAACTTTTTAATACCAACAGTGACTGTAGTTTTTTAAAGAATGACTAATTTGCTTTCTAAGGCCTCCAACTGACTTTAACTACTCGAAAGTTAGGCATAAATAATATTTTATTACAAAAAAAAAAGAAGAAAATTCTGGTGGAAATCATTCTATCTAAATCAGAGAGAAAAAATACAGAGTTGCCATAGAGTATTATATTCTTGCACATATGTATATTTCTGCATATATACTTATATATATGTGCATTTATAATTTATAAAAGTTAAATAAAACTGTTAATATTAATTTTATATATACACTAGAGGCCTGGTGCATGAATTTGTGCACTGGTGGGATCTCTCAATCTGGCCTGTAGGGATCAGGTTGAAACTGGATCTCTGACATTCCCTGAGAGGTCTTAGATTTTGAGAGGGCACAGGCCAGGCAGAGGGACCCAACTAGTGCATGATCGGGGCAGGAGGGCTCCAGGACATCTGGCCAATCTCAGCCAGTCCCAATCAGCTGGATCCCAACAGCAAGCTAACCTACCAGTCAGAATGTCTGCCCCCTGGTGGTCAGTGTGTGCATCATAGCGACTGGTTGAATGGTCAAACAAACGGTTGGACACTTAGCATATTAGGCTTTTATTATATAGGATTGCCTTATATGGGAATATTTAATTATATCTTAAGGCAAAAAATTAAAACTTTACTATATGATTATTTTATGCTTAAATTTATTATATCATACCAAAATGTTAAAAAAAAGTCATACATAATAGAAAGGAGAGAATTGATAGGTAAACAATAATTGTGACTAGATTATGAAGTTAGCTTTCCATTTGAAGGGAAAAAAGGATTATTATTTAGAATCTTCAGATTTTACTCAGAAAATCATAGCTTATTTTTCCCTTACATACATCGACTTTTAATTCTCATGAGTCTACTTTTGTGCTTTCATGCTGTCTTTTACTATGATCCTAGTTTATTTTAAATAGAGCAAGAAGAATTCTTTACTCTAAAGACAACTAGAATTTTCAATGTGTAGTATGTTCAATTTTGCATTTTTTAAATATATTAGTCTGACTTATGAAGGAGCCAACACACCAAATATTTTTTTGACCAAAGATTTTAATAATGTCTTTCCTAATTTTGACCCCAGATTCATAAAAATAAAATTATTTTACCTTTTAACCCAAAACTGTTATTGGAGTTTCTTAGGAGGCAACAGAGTAACCACAAAGATTAGTTCATCAAAGGAGAGGAAATGAGTTTGTGAGACATTCTTGAGATTTTATTTATTATTTTGTTAAAGCAACTTGAAATCTCTTTGGGTTATCAAATACAGAATTTTTTAAAATAGTATCTGAATTGAAAGAGGAGTCAGCCTTCCAAAGTTAATGATATTGTTGATTTAAAAACTGGGCCCCATACACAGAGGGAAACCAAAGACCAAAGAAAGAGAAAGAGCACTGCCGGTTGGTAGGTGACCAGTTTAATAAGTAAGTGAACTTACATACAAGGGTTGTCTAGGTGACTGCATGACTGGTGGATCTACACCCACCTGCCAGAATCTTAAACATTTATACAGAAGCCTTGCCTGGGTGCAGTCATGTATTCAGTCCAAATTGTCTCAGCAACACATTGCTCTCTCAAGGCTGCATCCTTGAAACAGCTCCTACTGTGGGAACAGTGGACAGAACATACATACCAAGGACAAGGGAGGGGAGAGGAGATTCTGATTACCTAGGCCCTGCTTACCTCTCAACAGATATGTAAATAATGTGTCATTAATATATACATGTTTATATAGTTTTCAGACCTAAAAGCATGTTCATGCTCACATACAAAGGCTAATACTACTAGTATGTCTGTAATTTGACTTTGAAATGATTTTGTTTCTAGATTTAATTAACATAATAACAGCCTATTTTATCCTCTTTCATTTCTGATTTTGTTTATGTGGGTCCTCTCTTTTTGCTTTTTGGTGAGCCTGGCTAGAGATTCATCAATTTTGTTTATTCTTTCAAAGAACTAGCTCTTGGTTTTATTGATCTTTTGTATTGTTTTATTGGTCTTTATGTCATTTATCTCCACTCTGATCTTTATTAGTTCCTTCTTTCTGCTTACGCTGGGCTTTTCTTGTTGCTCTCTTTCTAACTCCTTGAGTTATAGAGGTAGATAATTTATTACCATTGTTTCTTGTTTTTTTGCAGTAGACTTGTAAAGCTATGAACTTCCTTCTCAAAACTGCTTTCACTGTGTCCCATAGATGTTGGATTGTTGTGTTTTCATTGTTGTTTGTTGTCATGATTTTTTTTTTATTTCTTCTTTGATCTCTCTGGTAACCCAGTCATTCTTTAATAGCATGCTATTTAGTCTCCATGTGTTTAATTTTTTTGTATTGTTTTTATTATAGTTGACTTCCAGTTTTGTGCCACTGTGATCTGAAAATATGACTATTTTATACAAGGAAAGAAAGGAGGCACTAGCACTTAGAATATTGGGCAAGGTGCTGAATCAGGGATTTACCTGATACAAACACTAACACTGAGGCTTCCTAAGCCTTTAGAAGCCTTTCTCTAAAGCAGGGGTGCGGGACCTTTTCTCTGCCAATGGCCATTTGGATATTTGTAATGTTATTCACTTAATGTTATTCACTTGATATAAATTTATGTTGCTATGAAAAAAAGCTCCTAGATACATTGAATTTAGAATCCTACCTGCAATTGCCTCGGCATGACCAAACCAAATAATTTTTTTAGATGTTCCCCACTCCTATTCTAAAGTATAGCTGGCATTTCAATTCCCTTTAGTAAAGCTATTCTCTAGTCCATGTTTCAGTCAATCAAACAAATAGTTAAAGCCTATTCCATCCCCTGGAGCTAAAACTTGAATCTAGAACCTCTCATAATTGACCCATATCAATAAAATTATCCTACTTCAACAACATATTCTTCCACAATTATCTCAACTCTTTAAGATCCATTCTCACACACATTACCAAGATTTTTGTCTCTATAAATTGGCCAAGAAAAGAATAATAATAATAAAGTTCTTTCAGTATATAGTGAACCTCCTCTTGGCTTAAAATCTCTTCCTCAATCTTTGGGTCCTGAATTTTGGGATTCTGTGAACTGAATCCAATTATAGGTTTAAAATCCAAAAAAGACATTAAACAGTACATCCTTCGGAGAGTAAATAGGGCCTTCTTATAACAACTGCCTCAGGAAGGCCATTTTGGTTTTTTAGGCAAAGATGAAAGGACTGATTTTCCTGGCAAAAAAGAACTTGGCAGAATTTAGGGGTTCAATATCCCCGGCTTTATCAGGAACTACCTATATGACCCCATTCTAATTTTAAGGAATTCAATCCTTTCCAATAAATGCCCTCGGTTTAATAGCACCCTGGGAGGGAATTCAATTTGCATTTAATTTAGTCAACCACAGTATGTGACTCTGGGTTTGGTTCTCAGAAAGCATAGCCCTGAAACTAGGGTAGATAAGAGTTTTTTCAGGGAAGATGTTAAAGCTTTAAAGTAATTTATGCAGGTCTCATGGTGGGAATTTTAAGCCTAGAATTCATTCTCATTTTTTTCCATTTGTTCCAGCACAGGTAGGGCAACCAGTCAACCCCATTATACTAATTAGTTTGATAAAATGTCCTAACATAGCAAATACATGGTCAGTCAGAACCTTGTCTTCTATAGGTATTTGATTGGGAGTATTCAATAGTAATATTTTGCATGCATCTGTTGCCACATCAAACCATGGACCATCTGTGCTCTCTTTACTAAGGGCAAAAGAGTCATTGGTAACTTTAAATCTATCAACTATAAAGTCAATTCCAGAAAACCCAGAACCAATTCAGAAAATTCATCCTTCAGATTCTCTTCCTCTCACCTCACCAAAATTTGTATCAGTTAGAACTCACCCAAAGAAGCAGAACCAGTATAAGGTGTGAGATGCTAAATATATTGTAAGAAGTGTATTTATGTAGTTGTCAGGTCTGATAAAGCAAGTCCAAAATCTGTTGGACATAATGTTAGGAAGGGCAACCTGGAATTCTTAGGCAGATGCTAAAGCTGAAATCTGCAGGTAGAGCTGCTTCTACTTCAGGGATGCCTCAGCTCTGCTCTTAAAGCCTTTCAACAGAATGAATCTATTCCATTCATACTATCTAGAATAATCTTCTTTAAATTAAACCAAATTATGGAATTTAATCAGATCTACAAAATACCTTCAAGCAACACTTAGGTTAGCATTTGATGTATAACTCCAGACTATAGTCTAGCCAAGTTGGCACATCAAAAGACTACCATGTGCTTCTGTATTTTTTGAGATAGAACAGGTCCTACTTTGGAATTAAAAATCATAAATATGACAAAGAAGGGGCCAAAAGCTAAGAAGGAAGTCCCTGCCCTTCCCAAAGATGAAGCCAAAGCAAAGGTTTTGAAGGCAAAGAAAGCAGTGTTGAAAGGCATCCTCAGCCACAAAAATAAAAAAGATCCACACGTCACCCACCTCCCGATGGCCAAAGACACTAAGGCTCTGAAGGCAGCTTAAATATCCTCCAAGAGCACAACCAGGAGAAACAAGCTTGACCACTATGCCATCATCAAATTGCCCCTGACTCTGGAGTCAGCCATGGAAAAGATAGAAGACAATAATACACTTATGTTAATTGTGGATGTCAAGGTCAATAAGCACCAGATCAAACAGGCTGTGAAGAAGCTCTATGAAATAGATGTGGCCAAGGTCAACACCCTAATCAGGCCTGATAGAGAGAAGGCATATGTTCAACTGGCTCCTGACTATGATGCTTTGGATGTTGCCAACAAGATTGGGATCATTTAAACTGAGTCTAGCTGCCTAATTCTAAATATAAAAATGTTGCACTGAAAAAATATAAAAATCAAAACCATAAATATATGATTGAAAACTTTTCTATTTAAATGATAGTAGATCTGTTTAGACTAAAAAATTTGTTTCTTCTTTGTACTTAGGCAACAACATAATTGAATCTCCTTTTCTCCTTTCATTGACCTTCTTTCATATTTGGCCCATACTCCCTGCATTTGAGCTATCAAAGACTAATTATGTCATACATAATTAGTAACAGTTCTTGGATGTTAATTCCAAATAAACACAGCTTCGAAGGTAGTTTTCTTTTCCTAAAATGATAGGTTATACCTTGAGAGAATTTTAAGTCCCAGTAGCTCCATTGTCTTCTATCACATCAAAACCACTAGTCATCCTTTATGATGTTCTGAATTTAATTTTAAATGAATAAAAAATATAGAATGACTAATGGTTAATGAAATAAAATACATTATTAATTTAAAAATAAAATGGGAGACACTTTGCCCTAGTTTCTTAAACAGTGCAGGGATAATCTAGTTCTATACAGATTAATATTCTATAATCTTATTTAATCTCTGTTATGTTCCTAAATAGTTAAGCAGAAATATTTTAACCTACTATTTCCATTCACATAAATTCATTTTCTAGGAAATCTCTATGCTGTCTCTTTTCATTGGTAAAGAAATAACTAACCAGGAAACCAGCAATTTTAGTGTCTTTGGCAACAAAACAGGGTAACTTCTTTTCAATAAAGACCCGAGAGAAATTCATCTGTGTTCTGAATACATATTTATCTCAATTAATTTTTTCAAAATAAAAACAGACACCTAATTAAGTCACACTGAACATAAACCTGTCAAAAGCATAATAAGAACCGAATCACTTTTCAAAGACTAGATAATTTTAAAATAGGAGGAAGATGGTGCATAGGGATTAACACAAAGGATCCACTAATTTGTTATTCCTGAGTTCCAAATAAGTAACATTTATCTCGTAAGCTAACATTTTGTGATTTCTGTGCTGTTTTCTTTATCATCTTCATCAAGAACTGAAAGTATGTAATGTACAACATGCTGACTACATTTAATAATAGTGTATTATATATTTGAAAGTTGCTGAGAGTAGATTTTAAATGTTCTCACCACAAGAAAGGGTTAACTATGAGAGATGATGAATTTGTTAATTAGCATGAACTTGGTAATCTTTCCATGATGTCATCAGGCTGCAGACATTAAATATATGCAATTATATTTGACAACTATGCCTCATAAAGTTGGGAAAAAACCTCAATGGAAAAGTTGTCTTATGTCAAGTTGCTTCCTTAGAAGTTTTGCCTTAAAGGAAACCAATACACTTGCCTTCAGAGAAGCTGGGGAAAGACATTGTTTACGTGCCTTTGGAGTATTTGTCCTCTCAGTCAGAGAGACGTGGGTGGAACTTCCTGCCCAAAATGGTCCGAGGAGATCAGAGCAACTGTCAGTGAGAAGTTACCTCATTTGTTTCTCTAAAATAGAAGATTCCCAGGATGGGTGGGGTGGATCAGGATATTTATATAATTTTCTTTATCGTTGACAAGGCACTTCCTCCAATTATCTTATTTAATCATCTAATCCTCACAGTAACCCAATCAATTAGGCACTAGGTACTATTGCCTCTATTTTTAAAAGGAAGAATTTGAATCTTTGCAAAATGAAGTTCCTCACCCAACTTCACACAGCATTTAGCTTCATTTCTAACTCACAGGTTTTTCTATTAGAATGACTATCTCCCAGATGATATATCATGTATAGTGCTTCTATGTCAGTCTTCTAGGAGACAGTAACAATACCATAGCTGAGTTGCCTTCAACAATAGAAGTTTACTTTTACACAGTTCAAGAGGATAGAAGTCCAAGATCAATGTAAAGAGAGGCCTAGAGAGATAAATTAACCTTAAACATAAAAAAACAAGCACTGGTAGAATTGGGACTAGAACAGTTTTCTGATATTCATTGCAGTGATCTTTCCATTAAACAATCATTTCTTAAGATACTATTATTCATATATGGTTTCACTATGGAACATATAAGACAGGAAGTAGATTCAAACTCATCAATTTGGAGGGGACTTCCAAGGAAACTAGTGAATTGACCTAAGCCAATGTGGGCCCCCCCCATGATTGCTGGCTTTATTTTGGTATCATAGCTGCCATCTTTATAGATAGTTGAATGCTAAGAGCTTTCTTCCAAAGATCTTGCAAGTATCAAAAACAACCATTAGAATACATTCTAAACACATGCAAGTGTTTATTAGCAAACCTATTCCCTTAATCTCAAGGAAATCCCAGCTTTCTGTCCTTTTAAAAGCCTTGCCCATGCTTGTCATGAAAGCTTCTCTAGAAGAAAATGTGACAATATGCTAGAGACAGAATTCTTCTCATATACTTGTAAGCAATAGGCAACTATATTCTTTCAAATTAGTGAATGAATAGTAGACTTTTGGGGAATAAAAATTCAAGAATTATCAGAACAAAACGGACTGCTGGTCTTGCTATTTCATGTATTGAAATACATGAGGGACAGTATTGCTATAATGTTTCTAACTAATTCATAAGTCTTGGCCACCACTCTATTTATTGTCATGTTTGTAAATATCTAGGATTTTGATTAGAGATAAATAAAGCTCAGGCCTCCTGACAATATCGCAACCTCAACAACCTCTTTCTTCATCCCTCACTCAGTTCTTAACCCCGCTAGCTTTCTTACTCTTTCTTGAATATGCCAGAATCATTCATATATTTATGATGGTTCTGTTTTATTGGAGAACCCTGCTACATCTCTATGTGTCCCCAAACTTTGGACAACTGTAAAGTGATATATACCTATAAGATATTACTCTTACACTACTTGTATCTCTTTGGAACAACTTGCAGTTACATTATACTATGAACTACAGTACGAGAGGAGCCCAATAGCCAACTTCAAGAAAAAGGCTACAGTGATGAATTTTGATCACCAGAGGGCACCACTGGCTCATTAATGGGTTCTTTAATGCTAATATATTATATATATAAAAAACATATATATATATATATATATATATATATATATATATATATATGGGTTCTTTAATGCTAATATATTTTATATTATTTTGTCCATTTATTCAAAGAGCATTTACTGATCATATAGTATGGACCAAGCAGTGTTCTATGTCCCGGGGGATACAGCAATTAATAAACAAAGTAAGATCTCTATTACTAAGCTTGTTTAAAAACAAATAGAAAGAAATCCCATGTTCATAGATTATAACTCTTATTATTATTAAAATGTCTCTACTACCCAAAGCAATATATAGATTCCATGCAATTCCAATGAAAATCACAATGGCATTTTTTACCAAAATAAATAAGTAAATAAATAAAATCTAAATTTCATATGGAATAAAGAACCAGGGATAATTAAATCAATCTTAAGAAAGAAAAATCCACAACTGATCTTTGACAATCTGGTCAAGATCACACAATGGGAAAAGGATAGATAGTCTCTTCCAGAAATGGTGTTGGGAAAACTAAATATCCACATTCAAAAGACATATTGGGCCCATATAAAAAACAAACACAACAAAACAACTCAAAAGGGATTAAAGACTTAAACATATGATCTGAAACTATAAAACTCCTACAAGAAAATAAGAAGGAAAGCTTCATGACAATGGTCTTGGCAGTGGCTTCATTGACATGACACCAAAGCACAGACAACAAAAATAAGCAACTGGAGGAAGATGAGTCTAATCACGAAAAGGGTTTGGTATAGAATAGTGGTTGCCTAGGAAAATATAGTTTTTTTCCTTCATCATAATATGTATGCTAATCTGATACCAGATTTGGAGTAACCTTATCCTTCCAACAGCCCCATGATGAAAGTAGAGCTGTAAGACTTAGGACAAGACCTGGAATGTTGCTTGCCAAAACAAAGTTAACCTCATTGGTTTTAATTAAGATGAGACACACTTTGGGCCTGTGATCTACACTAATAATAGAGGAATATGCAAATTGGCCATTACACCATCACATAATGACTAGATCAGCAGGCTATGTCCCACCCCCTGTGCCAGCCTACCTAAAATGTGGCTGAGTGCCATTATATCAGTCAGAAAGGGACATTCAAATTTCCCTGGGGCATCTAAGTCACTGGCCTGGAATATCAGGGTTTCAGATAAGGGGAGGCAGCATTCCACTTCTATCTTGACTTTTTGGTTTCCAAGGCAACAACCAGAAGTGATGATAAACCCTCCACAAATGGCTCAGCCTGTATAAGTTGGCTTCATTTAAATCAAGCCTTCCCCCCCCCCCCCCGCCACAGTGAATAATCTCAACTCTCCCTGGATCAGGCAGGTTCTTATGGAGGGCAATCTCCATGCAGTACAATGGGGGTCCCAGTTTCAGCACGGAAGGAAGAGAAAAGGCATCATGTGGGACAGGTTGGGTGAGCAAGCAGAAGGAAACCATGTCTAGCAAACGACTCCCCCGCCATCCCCTTCAACATGTAAGAAGAATCAAACAGACCTACAAACACCCCTTGCCTGCCCTGGGAGGGATCTAGGACTGAGGCATTGTGTACCTACTTCCCACCCCCTTCATCCAAATGGACAGGTTACGGGGTTAAGAGGAGGTGGAGGAACCTCCCAGGAAGACGATCCCTGGAACCATACCCCATCCCTCTCTCCAGACCAGACCTCTTGGACGACAGGGCCTGCCCCTGCCCCCAGCAGATTTGCATATCCCAGACCCTCCATTGCTTCCAGGCACTGGGCATTCCTGTGTCTTCCCTGCCTTCCGGCCGCTGACCCTCACTGTCTCCTACTCCAGAAGCACTCTGTCCTCCCCAACTTTCGGTCTTTATAACCTAAATGCATGATGGGTGTAGTTGCTTCTCCATGGATTTTATTTGATAAGAACCCAGTGAAGTCGCTTTAACAACTGAGCTACTCAAACTTCATCAGCGACAACAAATAATAGACCTTACTTGGCTTTGATAGCAAAGAAATCTTATTCTTTTATTTTTCTAAATAAGTTTTTATTGATTTCACAGAGGAAGGGTGTCGGAAACCAAACATTGTTCTCACTAAATGGATGTAAACAGGAGGCCAGAAGGCTGGTCAACCTTAACTGCTCTGAAAGGTCAGAGCTAATCACTCACTGTTTAGTTGAAACATTTGTTGGTTGAAGCAACCTCTATCTGTTTGTTTCATGTTAATTTCTGTTATTGTAATTTCCTGACTAAAGGCTAGGGGTGTGTCCCAAAGCCTTAATAAAAGGGAGAAAAAGGCCAGAGCAAAGGGCAGTCCTTTCCATTAGAGGAAGGCTCCCGCCTGGCCCCCCAATATCGCCAAATTAATGCTTTCTGGTTTCTCATTTCGTTTGTGTGCGGCCTCCTTCAGAACCTGAACCCTGAACCGGGAACCCTGAATGAACCACACAGGACGTGGAAAGAGGTTCCCACAGAAGGGAGAGGGAGAGAGATAGAAACATCAATGATGAGAGAGAATCATTGATCAGCTGCCTCTTGCACATGCCCTACTGGGGATCGAGCCTGCAAACCCAGGCATGTGCTCTTGACCAGAATCACACCTGAGACCTTTCAGTACTCAGGGCAAAGCTCTAGCCACTGAGCCAAACCAATTCTAGAGCAAGCAATCCTATTCTTAAAGACTTGATTTTTATCATAAACAAGTGGATTTGAATCATATCAAACTAATATACATTTTAATGAAATATCTCTTCATTTCTACCAATGCAATTCTACCTTAAAGCTTATGTTATATAATCTATACTAAAAAAAGATAATATGCTAATTAGACCAGATGTCTTCTGGACATCCTTCAGGACAAAACCACAATGGTGGGGACCGAGGCAGAGGTGGTTAGGAAGACTAGGCAGGCAGGGGAGGGTAGTTAGAGGCAACCAGGCCAGCAGGGGAGAGAAATTAGGGGTGATCAGGCCAGCAGGCAGAGGCAGTTAGGGATGATTAGGCAGGCAGGCAGGCAGAGGCGGTTAGGGGAGATCAGGGAGGCAAGCAAGTGAGCAGTTAGAAGCTAACAGTCCCAGATAGCGAGTGGATGTCCCCGATTGGAGAGGGTGCAAGCTGGGCTGAGGGACTCCACCCTGCTCCTGGGCACGAATTTTGTGCACTGGGCCTTTAGTAAGTTAAATAATGAATGATATATGTGATGCATAAACAGCCAATAAAATAAAAAGTATGCCAAAAGTTCAGAACAAGATCATAACACTATGCAATCAAATTGGTTTCACTTTAAATAAGAATGGCAGTTAGCAATCCCAAAGGTACTAGAGATTAGAGTAAAGATAACAAGAAAGCAAGATACTGCTACCAAACTAAAGGGGTTTGTTTGCCTACACACATCAGAGCCCAGTCAAACATAAACAGGAGTTTATGTAGCCGAGAAAGTAAAGGTTTATTAATTAAGGAAATGATGCTACACCAAGAGTCACTGGTGATCCAGAGTTCCAAGAACTGGCTCCCTAGGGTATGGCTTCTAGGGGATGGGTTATATATAGGACTAAGGAAGTAGGGTCATGTTGTCTATTGATTGGCACTAGGTAGAGAATAGTTGATCATTGCATCTGGTCCTGATGTCAGCCATGGCATCTCTCTGTCTGGTGTCATAAGTCTGTGGTCAGTGAGGACACTGTACTTTCCTGTGTCCAGAGCTAAACACCACTGAGGCCTAGATGTTATCTCTAGCTGCTTGAAATTCTGTTTCTGTGGTCAACAGACCTGAGGCTTTTTTCCTAAGAGTATTCTATGCTGGTTAGAACTTCATTGTCCTAGGGCTTAATGAGGAAGGGAGTAGACATGCAAGGGAGAAGGAGGCAGGAGAGTCTGGATGCTGGATGAGGCTATGTTGAATCAAAAGGAAAGAAATGAGAAGAGCTCAGATTAAAGAAATGAAGGTCCAGTGCACCACAGTCCTCCCATGAATCTGAGAGAATGAGGAATCAAAGACTTTAGTTGCATTTAGTGAGCTTCCTAAAAAAAAAAAAAAAAAAAAAAAAAATTGTTATGTCTTTGCTTCTTTTTTTACATACCTGAGAGATCATTCTCTTTTAAGCATGAAAGTGACCATTATAGATAAAAGATATTATTAAGCTTATATATTCTCTTTCATTTGGCTTCCCAGGGAACTGATTTGAGAACAGGATGAATTTTTTTTTTAATTGGAAGAAAACATAGAAGAAAGTATTGTTGTAACCAGCTAGTTATTAATATTAGGAAAAGAGCAAAGGAAAGGCCAGACATTATAAGCAAGGTCATCAGGGTAGTTTCATCAGAAGCTACAATTTCACTCTCCCCAAGGAACCACCGATCCATTCCCTGCAGATCATTGGGGGAAGAGTCTAACCAAGAGGAGATGGGCACATGCGCAGTGAAGTCAGGGTGATGTAGGGAAGGTGCTTGTCTGTCAGTTTAGCCTGGGGAACAATGGATGGGCTAGGAGGGTGGAGCCAATACAAGCATGCAAAATCTTGAGAGATCAAATCCCCAGAGTTCTCTGTCTCTTGAAATCCTTGCTTTTGCTTGCTCTCGCTGTTCCATGACCCACATTCGCCAGTCATGTGGCCTTCAGCAGCCACATGGTGCATGCAGATCCCACACACAGTGAACTACAGCTGGGAACAGAAGCTAAGCTAGCCAGATGCTAGACTGGACTAACCTTTAATACAGAACAGAAACTCTGACAGTGTTCTTAATCCTGGCCCTGCTGAAGTCAGGATTGGACTTCTTCCATGGTGGGACAGATAGAGATACAACTTTGGAGGGGAGCTCTCTTAATTTTAATTATCAATAAAGCTTTCCACGCAACCCCATCCTCCCATGGGAGACTCAGGAAATTCCTTTCCAGTGGTACCCCAAGAATTCCACTTTCACCAATAACTGTGGATAAAAGAGGTGAGCCACATACTCACCTGACAAGCTCAGGAAAGACCTGCACGGCAGTCTTGCAAAATCAAAGACCTAAAGGAACTACAAAGGATGGTCTGAAATTAAACTTTAACTAAAAGCAGTTATGGTGGGTAGTCACCTCCTAAGCCTGTATCTTTTCTGACAAGGTTGATCTTTACCTTAACTGGGTTTATTTACTTATTTATTTTTTTGCATCTATGATAATATATCATTGAAATGTTGAGGTAATTTGTAACTTCCCTTCTTTCTGGACCTCTCAGGGAACAACCAAATGCCTGGGCACCAGGACAGATACCACAGATTCCTTCGTTGTTATTGTTACCATGTTAATTGTTGACTGTTAAGTATCCTGTACCCACCTATATGATGTGTTTACTAGTGTCATTTTACTTTTTATCCAATCCCAGAGATTTCTTTACCCTTTGCTTTCTCCCTCCTCCCTAATCTATCACCAATGGATTTTATGTAACCCACTTATGTCTCCTCCTTTAATGCAAGGTATAAAACAAGGTGAAAAACCACCATTCTCCGGAGCATTATCCCAATCCCTTGAGATTCTGCTTCCCAGCAATTCTTGACAATTTGGCTCAAATAAACTCACAAAAATTCTTTAAAGACTTAAATGTTTTTACATTAATCTAACAAAAAGACTTCTGAGGGCAGAAAAAGACCAAATAATGTAAATATGGAGATAAGGGGAATAAAATTAGTGCATGCTATTATTTAGTACAAGAAGTGATCATCTGTTGAAGAGCTCCTGAGTGCCAAATACTGGATTACACTATGAAAATTAAATAATGCAACATAAAAAAAACCTCTAATAATAATGGCATCTTATCTTAGGATGTTCTGGGTTTGAGGAAAGGAAGACATGTGACAGTAATTACAATGCTACATGGTAAATTCTATAATCTAGGAGAATACAATCCAAGATCAGGTGTGAGGAGAGGCTGAAACCAAGAATAGTGAATAGAGCAGCAGTCACCAACCTTTCAGACCTCACTTGGGGACCACTGGAATAGAGGGCAGAAACTATCAATATTTTTTGTCTTTTCAGAATAGCTTCTCTCTCCTTTCTCTGGTGACCAAACTCCTCTTTTCTGGAAAAAGTTATTTCATGTGTTTTTATGGAGCTGTATAAATATTCCTGAGATTCAGGTCTAGTCAAATTAGGTCAGTAATGATTTTATGATCCAAGCCAGGCCTTTCTGTGTATTTTCCTTCAAGGACTATTTAGAAATATCCTCCTTTCTCTGAGGCCAGTAAGCTTGACAGATGAGGGCAGGACTTCTGGTGGACATTTGGTAAGCCAATGGAACAGAAGGGATGGGAGAGACAGAATCCAAAGGAGCCCCAGGACCTAATCTTGCTGAAAATCACCTACACATCATATCCTGGAAATCTCATGTGAGGCTTTTTTCTTCCACTTGCATGTAAAAATAATTCTGGTTTGTACAAAGGATATCATATATTACTAGAGGCCTAGTGCATGAAATTTGTGCATAGGGATGTGTGTCCCTCAGGCAAGCCTATACCCTTTCTAATCTGGAACCCTTTAAGGGATGTCCCACTGCCTGTTTAGGCCTAACAGCCCGTTTAGGCCCGATCCCAGTCAGACATCCCTCTCACACTCCAGGACTGCTGGCTCCCAATTGCTCGCCTGCATGCCTTCCTGATTTCCCCTATCTGCTTCTTTCTGCCAGCCTGATCACCCCTAACCACTCTCCTGCCAGCCTGATTGATGCCTAACTGCTCCCCTGCCAGCCTGCTTGCCCTAACTGCCCTCCCTTGCAGGCCTGGGTTCCCTTCAACTTCCCTTCCCTAAAGGCCTGGTCACCCCCAACTTCCCTCCTCTGCTGGCCTGGTCACCCCTAACTGCCCTCCCCTGCAGGCTTGATCACCCCCAACTGCCCTCCCTTGCTGGCCATCTCTTGGCAGCCATCTTGTGTCCACATGGGGGCAGCCATCTTTGACCACATGGGGGCAGCCATCTTGTGTGTTGGAGTGACAGTCAATTTGCATATTAATCTTTTATTAGATAGGATGGCCAGTTGGTATTGTCAATGTAAGAAACTTCCAAACCTGTAAGGATCTTTGTGAGTTTACTAGTAGCCCATCACTCAATATTGCATGCAGTAGGCACCCACTGCTTTGGCGGGAGCCAGCAGGAACCACAGCCCACCTCAGGGAGCTGCGCTGCTTCCATGGGAGCCAAGAGGGAGCCGCGAGGGACCTGCACCAATTCTGTGGGAGGCGGGAGGGAGCTGAGCTGCTTCTATGGGAGGGAGTACTGCCATCTCCTCTCTGGGCCTGCACTCGGCCACAGGGGCTGTGGGCCAGTGCCCCTGTCCCCCAGAGGCCCTCTGCAGCCAGGGCAGGATGCTTGCCTCATAGCTGTGGCAATGAAGCAAGCATTCCACTAGACCACTCGGGCTGCCTGCTTTCAGTGGCTGGTCCCTAGGACTGAAGGACTCCAGCAGGGCTGAGGAGAGTGGGTGTCACCATCTTGTGGCTATGGGTGCTGCCATCTTTGTGACAGAATGATGGTTAATTTGCATATTACCCTTTTATTAGATAGGAATTGAGACAAACTGATGACAACTACTGGGAAGTAAAATCTCAATGGATTGAGAAAATGCTCTAGAGAAGGGCAGTGTTGCACCTTATTTTGTGCATTACAATCAAAAGAGAAGGGGTTTATGAAATTCATTGGTGATAAATTAGGGAGGTATGGTGAAAGCAAAGTGGAGAAATCTCTAGGATTGGATAAAGAGTAAAATAAATAGACACAGTTTTTTTACATTTATAGTTATAGGATAGTTAACATAATAAAAACAATGAGGGGATTTGTTATCTCTGCTCAGGTTGTGCTTTGAGGGGTCCAGAAAAAAAAATTACTTTAATATTCCAAAGATATGTTATCACAGAGAGACTCAGTGAAGGTAAAGATTGACCACTATTAGGCAAAAATATCTGACTAGGACATCACTACTTGCCATGAACTGCTTTTACTTAGGAAGTTGGATTTTTTTTATTGCTTTTTTGTGTGTTTCTCTGTTGTTGTTGTTGTTAATCCTCACCCAAAGATATTTTCCCATTTATTTTTAGAAAGAGTGGAAAGGAGGGGGGAGAGACAGAGAGAGAAACATTGATGTGAGAGAGACACATAGACTGGTTTTCTTCCACACATGCCCCCACCAGGGCCAGGGATTGAGCCTGCAGTAGAGGTAAGTGCCCTTGATTGGAATTGAATCAGGGACCTTCAATCCACTGAACAAAACCATCGAAGGCTGGTTAGGAAGTTTTAATTTCAGACCATCCTCTGTGGTTAATTTTGGTCTCTCAGTTTGGAAGGTGGTCATACAGGCCTCTTTTGAGCCTGTCAGGTTTAGCATGTGGCCTCTTTTTTCACCTATGTATCTAAATAAATTAAAACATTTTTTTTTGAATTTCAATCTTTTATTTTGTTAAGGAATAATAAAGTCATAATTTCTCCATTCAAAGGCAGACATGTCTAATAGATTCTGATTTGTTTATTTATTTATTTTTGCATTGTTGTTAAAAGATATCTATAATAGTTCAGAAACAAAAGAGAAAAGCAAGTTTTTGAGATATCAGATTACAGGGCTTCTGAGATTATTCAACCAATACAATGGCTTGTGTTTGATTTTGAGATCATGAATCTGGTATCAAGGTAAAAATACATACAGGAAATAAGGTGGATTAGTGAGTGAGTTGAGAGAGAGACTAATTTAAAATTCGTTGTAAAATTTACCCATTACAGACTTAGGACACTACACTTTCATTTATAAGTGTATCTTGATAGACTTCAAAATGAAAGTGAATTTATGACTGTTTAGCTCCCAGCATAAAGCTGTTGGAGTTGACAAGTTCATTTTTAATATTTGATTTGAAAATCTTGGTCACAGCGGTAGCGAGTTAAGATGCAAATTACCTTTTTCCGGCAATAGGAGAGGTGCACATTTTAATTGCATTTTCCATGAATAGCAATTATAAAGTCCCCTACTGGATAGAAAGAGGCATCATTGTTTCACAGCCTGAATTTTACTCTGGATGGTTTTGGAGGAAGTCTTAATGATCTTCTCTTTTGTCTTGTTTTGTTCTCCGGTTGCATTAACAATCTCCCCTGCTGCATCGGAGTATTGTCAAGAAGGACTAGCAGGAAATGAGCTTTTTAAAAGCAGTCAGTTAGTTTCAAATGGGACAAAGTGAATAGGTTCCATGTGACTTGGGATCAGAACTGAATGCCTAGATAAAGGCACTTCTCTCAAGGACACCTACCCAGAAAACAACCAGCTTGGGTTTGTATTTACATGCAATCTGCAGATTTCTCCTCTAAGACACATCAGTGAGACTGAACAAAAAACTAAATCCCTCCTCCTGTGACCAATCAAGGACAACCAGCTTTTCTCCTGATGTAGCTATAGCTCTTCACAGCTTCCTGGTCAATTTTTAAGATAAACAAAGAAGCTTTAAACAATATTGTTTCCAACTCTATTACTGTTGTAATGAATTACCATATCCTCTGACTAGGAGACCCAGAGGCCCACATGTGATAGGTTCCCCTCTCCTGACTGATTGTTTCCCTATCTGCATATATAAAAGCCTAAGTAACCATCGCAACCGAATGGACTACCAAACAAGCTGCATGGGGCAACTAGGCCAGCAGGGGTGTTAGTGAGGGACGACCAAACAACCCAGCAGTAGGCTGCATGTGGCGGTCAGTCATGTGGGGGTGTGGAGGGTGGGGGAAGGCAGTTTGGGGCAACCAAGTGGGTATGGGGGGAGCAGTGAGGGGCAACCAGGCCACCAGGGTGGGGGGGAACTGAGGGGTAACCAGGCCAGCGGGCTATGGGCAGTTGGGGGCAACTAGGCCTGCTGGAGGGAGAATTGGTGGTGACCAGGCCAGCAAGGGGGGAGGGGAATTAGGGGCCATCAGGCAGGAAGGCAGGCGAGCAGTTAGGAGCCAGTGGTCTCAAATTGTGAGCGGGACATGAGCAGTCAGACATCCTCTCAGGGATCCCAGATAGGAGAGAGTGTAAGCTGGGCTGAGGGGAACCCCCACCCCATGCACAAATTTTGTGCACTGGGCCTCTAGTTACACAATAATCATACAGATGCATAAGAGTTTGCTAAGAAAAAAAACAGTAGAAGAAAAAAACGGCATTGGGGATTAAAATGTGAAAGGGGAAAGACTACCTTATTCCTTTCATGATGACACAGATGAGATTTTAGAGTGAAGGTCTCAAAGCAAAATCAAGAGAAGTTACAGGATGGGAGGTGAGGGCCAGTAGCTCAGGTCCAGGGCACAGGGCTCTCAGGTTATATACTGTGGTAGGCAGTTAGACAGACATGAGCAGAGCAAAGACAATGGACCAGGTACAGAGGTCATCAAGGTGGAAAGCCCTGGGTGCCTAGAAATGGACAATCGTAGGGTAGGACCTTGTTCCCAAGGTGACCCTTTCTCTGCTAACATATCGCTGGCCATGCAGTTTGGATCCCCTGGCCATGTGGTTTGGAGGACCTGACCTTGTCCTCCCTAAAGATAACATCTAGGCCTCAGCTGTTTCAGTTCCAGGCTCAGAAACCAGACAAATTATGCCACAGCTGACCTGAGGACCAGCTGCATTGTATAATAACCTGGCACCAACCAATCAGTGAAGACCCCCAGCCCTGAAAGCACACACCTTGGAAGCTGCTGAATATTCTATTGAAATCTTCCACTGAGACCTTCCCTAAAAGCTCCACCCTTAAAACCCATAGGATGGAGAACCCAGTGGGCTCTCCCTCCTGGGAGCACCCCCTCCTCCAACTCAACCCACACATCCCCTTTACCCTCCTCATTTCTAAGCTACAAGGGACCCTTCCTTTACCTCTCTAACTGGTTGCCTACGCCCATTTCTTCCACAAATTACTTCTCCTAGCCAGAACTCAAGTACCGAGGCTGTTGAGCTCAGGTCCAATCTGATCCCACCAGTCTAATACCTGGTGCCGTTCCTATAAGTGGTATAAGCTACCACTGTATCTGTGTAGTCCCACCCTTGCTGAGCTGGTCACCACTGTAGTAGCTGGAACAAGACACAGTGAGGCTGAGAGACTCCAAACAATGCCAAAAAGTGTCTGGTAAATAATGACTAAAAGTAAACTTTGAGTTACATTTGTAGACAACCAGTGCAGAGAATTTATGCATTTTGTATGTTAACTCCATTTGTTTTTTTATTTAATTTTAGTGTTTTTCCCATACTTAACTTTTTTTCTTTGCCTTGAAGCAAACAGGACTTTGCAATTATAAACTTACAACCAAAAGAAAAAGAGTATTGTGAGATGCTATACCATATTCATTGTATAAAGGACAGGAAAAATTCAATATTGCAAAACAAAGAGGGAATTTTACATTTTGCTATGTCTAAGATAGTGGGAATTTTACCAATACAAACCTCTGGCATCAAGAGCTTCCTTCCTTTCCTATAATCCAAGACATTCACTATATTGAAAATATCTTTTAGTCTTTACCTTTATATCTCACTTCTATTTTAGGTCATCTTAATTCATTAATTATTTCATTATTTCTGGAATGTCCACAATGACATTTTTGGATATTTAGAGTATATGTGTGTTATGTACATAGAGGTTATGAATGCATACACATATGTAGAGAGAGGGAACACATATACATATGGGAGGAGTATATACATTTTGTAATTTCCTACTCTGATAAAACATGAAGCTGATGTTGTTATCAATAATCTAATTGGTCTAATGCACATCTTCACATATTACAGTTAGCAGAAAGTCAGTTCCATTTCAGTAATAGTACTGTTCTCATTAACAGTGATCCAGAGAAGAAATTACATTTTATCAATTTAGTCTGCAGCTTATTCCTAGGAAATATAAGTCATTACCCTGTGTTATATTTGCATATTTAAATATTTATGATCAGTTTCTAAATATTTGTACTTCTGTAGATTAACAGTAAATGAAAGCCTGCTATTAATGTGTACTCCAATTGAACAATTAAGCTGAATAAATGGTGAGTGACAGGTGCCATGTTTCTCTTTCTTGTAGTGGGAGGTTATGGATAAGCAAGGGGAGGAAGCTAGAATGATCCATGAGGCAGTGGGTTCGATTGTATATATTAATGTGAATTGATGTAGCATAAGATAGATTCAAAAGCTGGCATGTGGCAATATATGTACATGTGTGTACATGCAGAGGATGGTTGCTTTGTCAGCTGAAAGGACCTAGGAACAACTCTATAGTGATGAGCACATCTAGTGCCATGATCTTAGTTGCTAATTTCATTTTCCAGTGAATAGAACCCAGGTTCCTCAGATCCTTGAAGGAAGGGTTGATATTATACTGGGACAGGAATTATAAAAGATAAGGCTAGAGCAGTGGTTCTCAACCTTCCTAATGCCACGTCCCTTTAATGCAGTTCCTCATGTTGTGGTGACCCCCAACCATAAAATTATTTTCGTTGCTACTTCATAACTGTAATTTTGCTATTGTTATGAATCGTAATGTAAATATCTGTGCTTTCCAATGGTCTTAGACTCATAACAGTAGCAACATTACAGTTACTAAGTATCAATGAAAATGATTTTATGGTTGGGGGTCACCACAACATGAGGAACTGCATTAAAGAGACGTGGCATTAAGAAGGTTGAGAACCACCGGGCTAGAGCATTTTGTGATGTCAGAAAGTAAGGAAGTCATAAAAAATGTTTTAATAAAAGTAAAACTATGTTGATAGGAGTATATGTTAAAAGGACATAGGAGCCAGATGAAAGAACTCCAAATGCCAAAGCTAGACGACAAAGTGAAGCAGCATTGGATTTTAACCTAAAGCAGAAAGTGCCAATGAGTTCATATTAATATAAATCAATCAAGTAGATTAGAACTCCCCTCTCTTTAAGTGTGTATTGCACATAGAAGCTGTGACTGGGTGAATTGTGTCCTCCTCAAACTTCATATGTGAAGTCCTAGCAGTACCTCATTTAGGTTAGGGTCATTGCAGATATAATTAGGATGAGGCCATACTGGAGTAACATAAGACTAGTATCTTTACAAAACAGAGAGGTTTAGACCCAGATATAAGCACAAGGAGAACACCTAGTGTCTATGAAAGTAGAGATCTAGGTCCATGGTCAGCAAACTGTGGCTTAAGAGCCTTATGCAGCTCTTTGGCCCTTTGAGTGTGGCTTTTCCACAAAATACCACGGCCTGGGCGAGTCTGTTTTGAAGAAGTGACATTAGGAGAAGTTTAAGTTTAAAAACTTTGTCTCTCAAAAGAAATTTCAATCATCGTACTGTTGATATTTGGCTCTGTTGACTAATGAATTTGCCAATCACTGATTAGGTGATGTGCATACAAATCAAAGAACTCCAAAAATGTCAGAAAACCACTGGGAGCTTGGAGAAAGCACAGAGAAAATTCCCCCTTATCACCCTCAGAAGGAGCCAACTCTACCTACATCTTGATCTTAGATGTTCTTGCCTTCAGAACCATGAAATAATACATTTCTGATGTTTAAGACAGCCAGTTGGCGGTAATTTGTTATGGCAGCCCCAGAAGACTAATCCAGTGACTTCCTTTCAGTATGGAAAGAGAAAAAAAATGAGCGACTTGACAGTGGAGAAATTAGACAAACACTATCTCAGCCAGATGGTCAGGGTTAATATCAACAGTGATGGGCAATATTGATAACGTGTCCCTTAATTTAATGTGCTGAAATGAACACTGTACCTCTGTGGGTTTCCTCACAAAAATCCATAAGTCCATTTGTAAGAAAAATATCAGACAAATCCCAATTGAGGAACATTCTACAAAACACCTGACCAGAACTCCCCAAAACTATAATCAAAATCAAAGAAAGTCTCAGGGACTGTCACAACCAAGAGGAGCCTAAGGAGGCATGACAATTACATGTAATAAGACGTCCTGGGTAGGGTGCAAGAACAGAAAAGAGAGAGACTCTGTTAAAAGTAAGAAAATCTGAGTAAATTAAATACCTTATTTAGTAGGTCAATATTGGTTAATAATACATCATATAAAATGTTGATAATAGGGGAAAATAAGAATTCTCTGTGTTCTCAATTTTTATATAAATCCCAAACTGTTCAATAATGAAAAGTTTGTTTAATAGATTAAAAATATTGGATCAGTAATCCATCTGGTAATGGACTTAAAATGCATAAAGCAAAGTACTGTGAAATATAGCTTTATTTTATAGGAAATTTAGTTTGCAATAATTCCCAAATGCTCATAAAAGCTAATGTACACATTAAATAAAACCAGTACCACCATAAATTATTGATATAAATTACACAGTTCTGTGAGGCAAGATGTATATTTCAAAATGGTTTCCAACAGTTTTTTTTTTTTATCCTTTTAAAACCATCACTAGTAAATGTTTTTTTTTCCTCTCAGTTTACTAGGAATCATAATATATTTTGACATATCCTCTGACAGTTACATAAACAACTTGTGGTTCATTTAATTTCGGCTGAACCATTTTTTATGTTCTGGGGTAATGACTTAAGAGAAAATAAAGGAGTATAATAAAATATTTATCAGTAACTTTTTATCTTTTGAATTGCATACAAAATGAAACTTGTCTGAGGATTTGGGGCTGACTTGTTCTGTCATTCCTTTCCTTGTCAGTTTCAGGCAATTGCTTGTTAAAATCAACACATGAGGCAGTAAAATACCAAGTCATATGTAGAATATTAACTTTCCCAATAATTTTTTTCATAATTACTGTGTGTGTGTGTGTGTGTGTGTGTGTGTGTGTGTGTGTGTGGTGTGTATTCACAACATTTAAGGTCTATTCTCTTAACAATTTTCAAGTATATAATACCATTGTTAACTATAGACACTATGCTGTACATTGTCCCCAGAACTTATTCATCTCACAATTAGAAGTTTGTACCCTCTGACCAACATTCTCCACATTTCCCCACCACCCAGTGCCTGGCAACCACCATTCAACTCTGTCTCTATGAATTATATTTGGAATTAGATTCCAAATAGAAGTGTGACTATATGCTATTTATCTTCCTCTGTCTGGCTGATTTCACTTAGCACTTGCCCTCAAAGCATTGATGTTGTCAGGAATGGCAATATTCTCTTCTTTTTTAACTGCTGAATAACATTCCATTGTCTATATATTCATTCATCTATTGATAAACATAAAATTTTGGCTATTGTGAATAGTGCTGCAATGAATATGGGACTATAGATATCTTTTTAAGACAGAGACAATACTTCTCAGAATTAGTCTTATTTTTACTCAGAACTCCATACCTGGACATAAATAATTGCTATCTTGCTTTCTGTCACTAATAATTAATATTTTTCTTTGTTGGTGAAGCCACCTAGACTTAATCAGTGAACTGTCAGTTTGAGTGTTTTGGAATAAGAGCGTTATCATAGGAAGGAGACCTTACACAATTATTGGAAAACACAGGTCCAGAAAAGAGTTTAGACCAGAGATTGAGTCATCAACTACTCAGTCAGAGAAGCCATAGATGCAGAGCCAAGAAAGGCGAGTTTCTGGAGAAGCCTGTGAATAGCTACTGAGTCAATGAATTTATAGCCATGTGTGTGGGGAGAGTCAGAGATCACCGTTGCTCAGCATGCCAGGAGTCTGAAACGGTAACTGGACACAGACCAAGCACCTCTGTGCACGTCTGTCTCCACATATGGTTGGGAAAGGGCCTTCACAAAACAATGGGTCCTGCTGTAGTTCTGCATCTTAAGTGCACACAAACCCTTTAGACCAGTGGTTCTCAACCTGTGGGTTGTGACCCACTAGCAGGGTCCCCTAAAACCATCAGAAAACACAGATATTTATGTTATGATTCATAATGGTAGCAAAATTCGTTATGAAGTAGCAACAAAAATAATTTTGTGGTTCCCACAACATGAGGAACTGTATTAAAGGGCCGCGGTGTTAGAAAGGTTGAGAAACACTGCTTTAGACAAACTTAGAAGTTTATGGTGGTCACTTTAGACTTTTGCTTCTGGCCTTGTGCATTGCAGCATTTCTTTGGTGAACAAAATGCTGTTTTTTCCTGCCCCCAGCGGCTATTTTATGACACTTAGCACCATGTATCATGCTGTCTCCTTTTTCCTGTTAGTCCTAGGAGCAGCAAATGCCAGAGTTGTTTCGTGTAACCCTTGCAGTGTCTGGCATATAAAGTGATGACAAGAATATGCCATTTTAAAGGTTGCAGCCAGTTCTAAATTCTAGGGTGAATTGGGACATCCTCTTATCGCTATCTCTTGAGTGATCCTTCCAGACATGCATATGTAAGACAGCAGAGAGATGAAAACCCAGATGCCTCAGACCAGGCTGTTGTTGCACAGCTAACCATGTAAAAGGCTTTTTATTTTGAATTGTTAGGCTTTGCAGAGATTATTATGTCCTTAAGACGTATTGATTTTTCTGGCTGAGGGCTGGTAGCGAGGGTGCATAAAGAGCTGAGAAACAGCCCAGGCAGTGTGACTCGTGGCTGAGTGCCCACCTATGAACCAGGAGGTCATGGTTCGATTCCCAGTCAGGGCACATGCCCAGGTTGTATCTCTATCCCCAGTGTGAGGTGTGCAGGAGGCAGTCAATTGGTGATTCTCATCATTGATTTTTCTACATCTCTCTCCCTCTCCTGTCTTTTCTGAAATCAATAAAAAGAGCTGATAAACAATGAATTTATCCCAAAGAAAAGAATTTAAGCCCCAGTAAAATGGAAATAAGCCAGCAGCTGAGAAAGACTTGACTAATGGGAGAACTCAAAAAGAATGGCACGCATTAGAACAGTGGTTGAGAACAGCTAGCAGGGTTGCCTAAAACCATCAGAAGACGTAGATATTTACATTATGATTCACAACGGTAGCAAAATTGTATTTATGAAATGACAACGAAAATAATTTTATGGTTGGGGGTCACCACAACATGGGAAACTGTATTAAAGGGTCGCGGCATTAGAAAGGCTGAGAACCACTGCATTAGAGGAAGAAACCTATCAGAGAGCCGGTTTTAAACTTTTGTACATTGTAATTCCCTTTTATTTAAGAGAATGAACTCTACAACACAGCTATGAGTTACATGTCTTTGGGAAACTTACACGTCTTTGGGGATAATAATAATACCTATATTATAGGATTGGTGGATCATAAAGTGGATATATATGATCTAGTTCTTACTGTGCTTCAGATGTGATTATATTACCAACACTATGGTTATCCCCACCCTAAGAATTAATAAAACTTTAAGCATGAGAGCATTGCTCTAGCTGTGCTTGGCGGTCTGTGTCCATGTTTGGGAGTGAAGTATGCGCAGGAGTGAGACAGTGGCGATGAGACAGCTGGAGGTGATCTGTGAGGGAGAGAAAGAAATGACAAATAAGATGGGGAATTTCTAGGACACAAACAGAATAATCTCAGAACTACTTGGGAAGAGAATTAGACTCCCTGCAATCATTCAGTATGGGCGCTCAGTTTATCGCTGT
Source organism: Lasiurus borealis (assembly GCA_004026805.1). Taxonomy (NCBI): domain Eukaryota; kingdom Metazoa; phylum Chordata; class Mammalia; order Chiroptera; family Vespertilionidae; genus Lasiurus; species Lasiurus borealis. The sequence goes on from PVJN01001508.1 coordinate 47,959, forward strand.
ACGTATGTTAAAAGGAATAAGCACCCTAAAGATCTAGAGCACTTTGGGACACTGAGGTTTTAATTTCTGTATTAATATCAGTTTATTTAGGCCACAGACATAATTAATTGATCACCCGTGTGATCCTAACACTTTCCTAGGTATTGGAGATATTGCCAGAATTCACATTTTAGTTGAGGAGAAAGATCCTTAACAGTATACAAACACATAAGGATACTGTAAATACAATTGAGATGTGCTATTAAACGAGGCACAATGATACAGAGTACTTATAGAGCACATACTTTACTTAAGGATATTAGGGACAGAGTCTCTGAAAAAGAGGTATTTAGACTGAAACCTGAAATATATAACAGAGGAAACTGATGAAAACCCAGAGAATAGTTGGAATAGCAAGTGCAAATGTCCTGAGGCAGGAAAAAGCTCAATGCATTTAAGACATAAAAAAAAAAAAGGTCAGTCCAGCATTGAGTATGGCAGGGAATGTGGTAAGAGGTGATTGCTAGCCAAATTGGCAGAGTCCAGGTCATGTTCAACCTTAAAGGCAAAGGTAAAACATCGTGGATTTTCTTCTAAAACAATGAGAAAACCATTCACAGACTTTAATGGGGGGTGGGTGGGAGGGGGAGGGAGGACCAGGTTCAATTCTGGTCAAGGGCACATCCCTGATGGAGGGCATGCAGCAGGCAGCCAATCAATGATTTTCTCTCATCAATGTTGAGAGAATGTTTCTATCTCTCTCTCTCTCTCCTTTCCTCTCTGAAATCAATAAAAATATATTAAAAAAATAATAATGTGGATGTGCCACACCCAATCAGTTGTTCTAATCTAGGCTTGAATGGAACAAAAAAAGCTATCTCTCCTTGAATAAAAGCAAATTCCTCCTGTCTGAATGCCTTCTAGCGAGGGATTGACTTTTTCCTGCATTCAGACTGGAACTAAAGCATCACCTATTCCTGAAGGCCATGGGCTGAGTCTACACCAGTGGTTCTCCTTAGTTGTCAGTCCTTCCTACTTGGACTGGAAGTATGCCATCACTGTCCTAGTCTCTAGCTTGAGGAGTGCAGATATAGGGATACATCAGCCTCCATAAATGCAGGACCCGATCCTTATATAATCCCATGGGTTCTGTTTCTCTGAAGAATCCTCACTCATAAATGAATTTCTGGCTAACGTAAGAAAAAATAATTAAAACTTAACATCCTAAATATTAGCCATCAACAATCACTACGAGCTTGGCATGAATCATCTATTCTTCTATAAATGGCTTATTGACCCACTGAGTATAAACTGTGTGTTTCACATTAGCTGGAGTAAAAACATAATCTATAGTGATGCATTGTATTTTCCCCCAACTAATTATGATACTATGATACGGCCACTAAGGGTACCACTCAGCATGTAGCCCAATGATGTCCACCAAATTGTTAGGGACTGGAAGAGAAAGATAATAGTAAATTGATAAAACATGTGGGTGATGAAAGCTTGTGAATGATGCATTTGAGGGCAAAGGCGTTTTTTTTTATTTTTTTTAGTCAGAATGAACAAATTAGGATTCAATATGAAAAAATTTCCATATTGGTATAGCATGAAATGAAAAAAAAATTCTGTTAAGATATAAGCAGTCTTAGAACAAGGTGTGACTGTCTTTTTTTCTGGGTGAAAGCTACTCTTTTTGTGTTTAACAGAAAGATTTGGTACGGAATAATAGCATTTCTTCAGTCTAGAGCACTGTCATAAATCTATAGGACTTAGCCATTGATCAAAGAAACGAAATCAATGCCAGTTAAAGGCACTCTAAATTTGCCCTGTCCTTCATACATTAAGAAACAGAATAGCTCTGACCAGTTTGGCTCAGTGGATAGAGCTTGGGCCTGCGGACTGAAGAGTCCCTGATTTGATTCTGGTCAAGGGCATGTACCTTGGTTGCAGGCACATCCCCGGTGGTGGGTGTGCAGGAGGAAGCTGATCGATGTTTCTCTCTCATCGATGTTTCTAACTCTCTATCCCTCTTCCTTCCTTTCTGTAAAAAATCAATAATATATATATATTTTTAAAAAAGGAGCTTATTACCACACTTCCTAAAAAACAAAAACAAAACAAAACACACACACACAAAAAAAAATAGAAAACAAAACAAAACAAAAAAACAGAACACTTAGTAAACTGTGAGGGCTTGAATACCAGTGAAGAATAACTAGAATACTTGCATTTTAAGATTAAGATTTAAATATAAGAATATTGATTTGATTGCTTCTCTTTCAGATTGCTTCTTTTCTCCCCAAGGTAATTAATATATGACTACTTCTCTTCCCCTTAAACACTTCAAAACATAAGCTATTAAACTTGCTATTTATTCTCAAAGAAGATAGGGATAGTTCTTGGTGTTACAAGAATTCTTTCTTGAATTTCATATGCTGTTGTTCGTCTACTGACGATAAGCAGAAAAACATGCACAGGGCTTTGCATGACATCTGCTGGTTAACGGTGTACATGATGCAAAAACTCTTTTCTCCCAGTATATCAGTAGATAACTTTCCCAAGGCTACCCAATGCCCACAAGCCTGGAAAGTTTCTTTCACCCAAAGTGTCTCTTAGGGTCTGTTCTTTTTCCTTTTTTAAAAAATTCTTGTAGTCTGTGTTTATTTTCATTAAAAAAAAACACAACACATTTTGATGGCCCTAGCCAGTTTAGCTCAGTGGATAAAGCATTGACCTATGGATTGAAGAGTCCCAAGTTTGATACTGGTCAAGGGCACAAACCCAGGTTGCGGGCTTGATTCTCAGGAGGCAAACGTCAGTGATTCTCTCTCATTGTTGATGTTTCTATATCTCCCTCTCCCTTTTTCTCTCTGAAATCAATAAAAATTTATTAAAATATACACTGAGTAGCCAGATTATTATGATCTCTGAACACATAATAATCTGGTCATTTGGTGTATATCCTATATAATAAAAGTATAAGATGCAAATTGTCCCTTCTACCAGAAGTTCAACCAGCAGGCAGGCCATGTCCCCTCTCCCTGGCCAGGCTAGCCAGACCCCACCCATGCACGAATTCATGAAAAGAGAGAGAGAGAGAGAGAGAGAGAGAGAGAGAGACCCGAATATTATGCATTCAGAGATCATAATAATCTGGCCACTCAGTGTATATATTGATGATTTCCTCATGCCAACAGTTATTGTCCTATACCACCACATTTGACCACAATCTGGAAAGAATTGAAAGTTACAGAAATGTACAAACAATAACTTATTATATACGTATGCACCCACATGTATAATTAACAACTGTTGATATTTTGTTATATTTATAGATCCATTCTTTAGATCACAGTGTTTCATTTTGCACAAATACACATTGATTAATTAGAGGGTAGGATTTAATTGGGATCCCCTAACCTTCTTGTCACTTATATCTGATTATTTTCTTGAGAACTAGGGCAATTCCTCTGAAGCACATTAAGTTAGTAAACCAGCAAAGGGAGCCAGCTCAAAAGTTGAGTTCTAGTAACACAAAGGTCCGTGGCAGGGTTGTAATTATGACAATATCTAGTCATGTGAGTGTCCCTGTCCTCCAAATTAATATTATGTTCCTGGGGTAATTTTTGTGTGTTGCTTCATTAAAACTTGAGCCCTATGAGATAATTGGGTTTTTGTTATTGTTCTTGTTGTTTTTTGACTGTTTTGTCTACTTCTAACCAAATATATAGAATGGAATATATGTATAGTGGCTCATCAATAAGGACTTATTAAATTGAAGAAGTAATTGGATTATCATTTGAAGGCAAAAATTAAAGGGTGAGTGGATGGGTAGATGGATGAATAATCATTGATTATTTAAATAATATAATAAATTCTTACATTATTTTCTTTATTCTTAGACACTATCTTATGAGACACAGTGATATGTACCAAGATGCAGTCAGGAAAAAGATGGGCCCCTAAAGAGATGTGCTGTAATAGAGAAGGATTCTACTTAAATACATTTAACCTACATATATGGTATAGCAATAAAGAAGTACATTAAACTTCCTGCTCCTTGCAAGATTAAAAACCATTTATATATTAATTACAGCAAACATAAAGACAATTGAGTCTCTAGTCTATCTTTTGAATAAATTACTTCTTTATGTTCCTACTAGAGGCCCAGTACACGAAATTTGTGCACAGAAGGGATGTCCCTCAGCCCACCTTGCAGCCTCTCTAATTTGGAACCCCTCAAGGGATGTCCAACTGCCCATTTAGGCCAAAAACTAGTTCTTGTTATCAGAATTTAGAGCATGCATTCCTAAGTCAGAATGCTGAATTTATTTTGATTCTGCCATATCTATGTGACCTTGAGCAAGTTACTTAATCTATATGTAAGTAAACAGTAGTATTTTTTGCATATGCGAGAATTTTTAACAGAGATAAAATATGCAAAGGAATTAGAAAAGACAAATCCTTATTAATGTTAACCATTATTTTAATGTTTGTGTCATCTTTTCTCTTTTTAAAAAAATATATGTTTATTGGTTTCAGAGAGGGGAAGGAAGAGGTAGAAAGAGATAGAAACATCAATGATGAGAGAACATCATTGATCAGTTGCCTCCTGTATGCCCCCCATTGGGGATCAAGCCCACAACCTGGGCATGTGCCCCAACCAAGAATCAAACTATGACCTCCTGGTTCATAGATCGATGTTCAACCATTGAGCCACAACAGCTGCGCTGTTTCATCTTTTCAATTGTTATTAGGAGAAAAACCATTCCTTATCCCAGTACACTAAAACATTAAATTCCCATGTATTCGGCTTTTATTTAAAAGCTCAAAGCACCTGCTTTTCTCCCAAGCAACATATAGTTTATGTTCAAAATATTTAGTCTGAAAAGTATCAAGAGGCTCATGAGCCTTCTGAAATTTTAAAGAAAGAGGCAATCAGCTCCGCAGTGTTTGTGCTATGTCTAATGTGTGTACCAGCTAAATTTTGGGATATACTGTTTAGAATATTCTGATAACTACAAGAGTGAAGCTTAAGAAGAAAAAGGGACTCTAACATAGATAATAAAGTTGGAGTTACATGGTCATGCAATATAGCTTTGAAAGAGAGAAAAAGACTAATCCATCTGGAATATTCTCCTCTCAGTTGAGATGTGAGTGAAACATGAGGGAGGGGCTGAAGGTGCCACAAGACAATGCTCTTCTGTATTTTACAGAATTGGGATAAACATTATCTAAGGTAAAGGCTAACTTACAACATTTTGTGTGTGTGACAAGGGGTTGGAGAAAGTACCCTATGTCTCTTTCTCAAGCCTTTGGACGGAAGATTCCTCAAAGATTTTTCTCAGGTATCCCAAGTGTCTCATATCTTTGGAGCCAGAACAAGACTTCTAGTTGAGACACACTTCACTCAATCACTTATTTAATTGTTCAACAAATACTTATCATGAAAATCCAAGAATTATTCAAAAAAGAAATCAAACTAGGATAAAGGATGTATGAGGCGAGTTGGCTTGCTGCTCCAGCTACAGGGTAGCTCCTGGGTACCTAAGGCACGGAGAGCATCAGGTACCGACTCTCTGCCTAGTCCACATGATGGATATGGAAGTGTGAGGAAGACATATCCCTGATCCCCAGAAGTGTATGAGTAAGGTGGGGAAAATATGAGATATGTACACCTAGAAGAGCTAAGTAATGTTCGAAGAAATGTCTAGCTATCATAAATTTTTAAAAGGTCTCGTTTGTTATTCAGTGACTCACGAACCAGGAAACATCTGCTATAGAAAATAGAAAAGTCCTTCAAAGCGAGAGAATTTTATAGACCAAAGTGAGCCGGAACGAGGAAGTTATACGGGCATTTGCTGATGGGTGAAAGAAGGCTTACTTTCCTATTATGGAGAGAAGAGATCTGCATCAGGTGCTTTGTCTGAGCAGACAAGCATGGATTGCCTAGGTCTTTCTTTCCCGGGAGAGCTAACCACAGAAAGCTAGCTACGTTCTGGTTTAAGTTACGTGGGGCTTAGCATAAATGCCTGTGTTTGGAGCCTAGTCTGGATGCTTGAACAGTAATAACAGAAGAGTGATCTACAAGAATTACAACGCAGCATGTGGCTAAACAGAGAAATGAGTGAGAGAGACATTCACACTGAGTTCAGAGGAGGGCACTGCGGTTGGAAAAGCCTCAAAGGAGGGAAGGATGGACACATGTTTCATGTGGCTAGAGGTCTGAAGGGAAGGATTAGTCCAGGTAGAAACAATTAGCATGTGCAACAGGCCAGTGCTACGTGTGACGTTTGGGGGGTAGTGAGGAAAGCACTTGGACTGACCTTTCTTCCTTTTTAGTATTGCCCCCTTTCAACCCCATGTAAGATTTCCGTTTCAGTCACCTTACACCATGCTTTCCAGCTTTTCTGATGAAAAAAAATCAGAACCGACCATGAAAATAAGCCATAGTTGGTTTTTGTTTTTATTTTCCTCATGTCAAGTTCTTGTTCAACACCTAGAAGGCCTGGGTGGGGCGTGGCAGGTTTGGCTTTTCATCTGTGACTGGCGGTCCTGGTGCCCCTGTCACGGATGTACACTTGCTCACTTTTCAGCTGCCAGGTGAAGTATTTTTGCGGCATCCAGAGAGAGATGGATGTATTTTCAAGTATGTCTCTAGTGTTCAATTTTAAGATTAATGAATGGAACAGATACTTCTACTAAGAAAAAAAAAAGATAGAAAGAGTGTCCTTCTGCAAAGCAAGAAGCACATCCATCAATCTCACACTGCAGCTCCTTCCCTTACCTGCTTGGCCTGTGCATTGATCCAGTGCCTCCTGCTGGGTAGCAGTCATCATTCAATAGTAGTGCCCTTTGTAGTGAGCCTGTACTCTGACTTCCAGTTTACAGATGAGCCTGCTCAACAGTGTTTTTTTTTTTTTTTAAAGATCAGTGATATTTAGATTTTTTTTTACTCTTCAAAAGAAAAAGAAGTCATGGAGATGTAAAGTTCAGCATAGGGAATATAGTTAATAACATTGTAATAACTATGCACAAGGTCAAGTGGGTGCTACATTTACCAAGGTGATCATTTTGTAAAAATATATACATCTAATCATAATGTTGTTTACCTGAAATAATATACTATTGTATGTCAACTATAACTGAAAACACATATTTTAAAAAAAGAAAGTTACAAAAAATTCAAGTGATACACTAATTTCAGAAATGCTGAAATGGGAGTCTCAGAATCAGATAAATAATTTATTTTTATTTATTTAGTTAGTTAGTTTTAAATACATTTTTATAGATTTCAGGGAGGAAAGGAGAGGAGAGAGAGATAGAAGCATCAATGATGAGAGAGAATCATTGATTAGTTGTCTCCTGCATGCCTCCCACTGGGGATCCAGCCACCATCAAGGCATGTGCTTTGACCAGGAAACAAACCTTGACTTCTTGGTTCAGAGGTCAATCACTGAGCTACATCAGCCGGTCACATTACTTTTAATACTGACAAAAATTGTTTCCCTGAATCCTGGGCGGATACTAATTGCACTTCTGATCTATTTGCATGTTGAGAACCAACATCAACAGTAATTAATATAAATGTAAGAAGTCTTGGTCAGAAGACTGAACTGGGCTCTTTGATATTCACAGGGGGGTGAATATTTGCATTTTATTATCTACTGCTGACTCAATGGCCTAAAGCCAACACCCCCAACCTGATAATCTTGCTGTTTACCATTACCATGGACATGTCTGTTTGCATTCCTAAAAGTCAATTATGTATTCTAGTAAATAAAAGCAGAGGGAATGGAGACTCAGTGGAACTTGGCTACTACAGTTAAGCTTTCCCTGGCTTCCCCCATAATTCCAAATTAATATTTCTCACCTTGTGTGTCAATTTGTGCCTCAGCTCTTTCTCCTCTCCAAGCCTTTGAGTTTACAGAAAACTGACATAGAGGTATTGTATTATAATTCTTCCACTCTGTGATCTTTTTGAGGACAAAACTGATGCATTTTTCTCTTTAAGGTATTCAATAAATGCCTGTTGATTAGTGTAATGGATAGATGGAGAGAGAAATGGACAGGTGAGGGCTTCTTGGCTTTAATACCAGAGCCAAGTAGCCCTCACCATGGAGACGGTGTGAAGAGGTGCAATCTCACTTGCCCTAAGTCCCAGAGATGTAAAGAAAAATAAAACATCTCTCCAATTCTCAAAAGAGTTGGTAATCTATAGATAAAAGATGCAATGGTGAGTTTGCTCCTTTAATTTGCCTTCTGGAAACACTTCCTGGAAGTGGAAATTCTAGCAACTTTTTGGAAATCTGTACCTGATTGGAGGTCACAGAAGCATGTTTTAAGCCAGGAATAAGCAGGTGCAGATGAGGTGATATAGGGAGGTGTGTGACCATGCCTAACTTAGTTTTATATGGTAAGTCAGAGGTGACTCAGAGCTTTCCCAGAAACCAGAAACCTGGGACAATTGCCAGGCTGAGAAACACTTAAAATATATGATATAGTGTCTTTTAATCTCTTCTCTTAAAAAAAAAATCCCATGCTATAAAATAGAATTTTTTACCTTTTTATGTTCATCTGAATTTATTATCTTTTTCCTTTAGTGATGAAAATAATGGTGATATATTTTACTTACAAAATTTCTGTCTAAAAATTGAGTTTCATATATGTCTTATAAATGATTCTAGGGAAAACATATGAAAAACTTCCCAAAACAGCAGCCTTCCACACAGACAAATTTAGTAACCTTTCTGGTAAGAATTGAAAGAGGCCAGGAATGCCTCTTGCCCACCCTGCCACCTGCCACTTGCCAAAATGTCTGCATTTGCTCATAGAAATCTATCTATTTTAACATTTAACTTATTCAGGCTTTCATAGGCCCCTTACGAGAGTGGTAACACATATTGGTGTCAAAGAGTGGTCTTCCCATTGAACTTGCCAGGCATGTGGCACGTGACCAATGAGGACATCATCATTTTCTCTCCTTAGATTGGTGATAGCACCCATGACCTCAGACTCCTCAGGACAGGGGAGGAATTGGCCTGGGATTGGAATTGGCCTGCAAAATGCTACCTATGCGCTCTGTCAGCTCTAAGCAGATTTAGGGAGAACTAATAGAGATGAGGAGATTCACCTACCTTGAGCTCAATAGAAGAGAATGCAAATGATCACAGAAAAAAAAAATGCCCAAGATAATTTTGGATTTATCAATTATCAACATGTTAAAGTCACTCTAAAGGAAAATCTGGGCTTCTCAACACTTGAGAGAAATTAGTAACATAAAATTAAAGAAAAGTGCAGCGAAGCTTGCATCATCTTTTGAATTGATTTTATGAATAAATGCTTTATATCCATTTTAGATAGTCATAAAAGACCCCAAGGGCATTGAAAAAAAGGCATATGTTTTGCACTAATGAAGCTTCCAATCAGAGGGAAAGTTATGTTGTTGAGCTATAGATTCATAAAACACCATTAAAGAATTGAGTAAAAATGTAGACCCAAGACCAAGAAATTCAGGATTTTCTCCAATAAATTTTAATAGTATGGCATAGTACAATCACTTAACTGTTTTTGCTGCAGTATTCCCCAAACCTCCGTATTCCCATACCATCTTCACAATTTTTATCATTTCTTCATAATACTTGCATAATTATTTAAATGATATTTGAAATCAAAATTTTTATTTTTAAATCGATATTTTATTTTAGAATAGTTTTGGATTTATAAGAAAAACGTGAAGATGGTACAGAGTTCCCATATACCCCATATCTGATTTCCTCTATTATTAAGACCTTCTGGTATCAATCTGATGCAATTGTTACAATTAATGAACCCATACTGATATGTTATTATTATCTAAAGACCATAATTTACTGGGATTTTTATATATTTTACTTTGTCATTTTTTTATGTTCCAAGATCCCATTCAGGTTACCATATTATAAGTAGTCTTAATAGGCTCCTCTTGGCTGCACCAGTCTCTCAGAATTTCTTTGTTTTTGATAACATTGACAGTTGGGAAAGTAAGGGTCAGGTATTTTGTAGAGTCTCTCAGTTGAGCTTTGATATTTCCCTCTGTTAGATTGGATTTATAGGTTTTTGTGAGCAAGGCCACAGAGCTTGGTCTTGCTCAGCATACAGTAGCAAGATTACATGCCATCAATATGACTTGGTTCTGTTGCTGTTAACGTGTTTGTTTTTCACTGAAACCTCAAATAACAAGTAGAATTCATATCACACTTTGGGTGAGCTTTTTATATTTTTCTAATTCATTTCTCACTCTTTTTTTTTCTCTTAGTGCTTCAGTTTCAGTGAATTCTGGTGACCTATTTTCAAGTTCACCGATTCTATCCTCTGCTCTGTTGGATGCCCTGATGAGCCCATGGAAGGAACTCTTATCTCTGTTTCTTTAATTTCATATCTATCATTTCCACTTGACTTCTTCCTGTAGTTTCCATCTCTCTGCTGAAATTCTCCATCTACTCAGCCATATTATCCAACTTTTCCACTAGAATCTTTCACGTATTAATTGTGCTTAATTTAAATTGTCTGATGGGTCACATGTGAATATGATTTTATTTATTGTTTTGTCCATTGATTACATGTTTTTCTTTTGTTTGTTTGTTTGTTTGTTTACTTCTTGTGTGTTTTGTAATTTTTGTTGAAAGTTTAACATTGTGTATAGGACAGTGGAGGCTGAAATAATTGCTATTTGTGCCTGGAAGTGAGCACACCTCTTCTTCTGCTGGTCCTTTAATGTATGGGGGAGGAGAAATTATTTTCCACTTTCAGTGCATAGCTGGCTGCAATTTTTCTAGTTTTACCTTGTGCTCGTAGGGAGGGCTGCTTTGCTGAAGGACTTTTCATAATGTTCTGTTCCACCCTCAGCTTTAGATCTTCCCATGCACCTGTGCTACCGGGAAGCTTTCCCTCCCAGCTTTTGTCTATCTCCCAGGGGAAGACTGCTGCTGCTTGTTACTCAGTGGTTGCTGTCAGATAGTAGAGGGAGGCAGGTTCATTGTTGCCTTGACCCTGGCTCAATCTTAGACAGACTCTCTGTATCACTGCATCTCTGGTCCTTCATTGGTCTTTCCTCTCCCCCAGTGGCAGGAGACTTCATGGTCTTGGCCGAAGGGGTTTCCTGCCCCTGCCAACATGTAGAGAGTGTTGCCCTATTTCTTATCCTAAGCCACAGCGAGTCTTGATCTGGGGCCTGAGTGTAGCAAGATTTGTTCCCCTTCTCCCAGTCACATAAGGCTTGTCCCCTGTCATGAGGAGAAGCATTCTGGTGGACTTCTTTTCTTTCTCTAGTCTAGGCCCCTCCACTTCTCCACACCTGCATGAGGGAAGCCTTTTCTCTTTTCTCACTTGTTCTAATCTTTTTGTGTGCAGCCAGTAGAAAGCTGTGAAAAAGAGTCGTGAAAATACCCTGTCTTTTCAGCTTCTAGGGGCTCAATACTCTCACACTTGCCCCCACTTCACTTTTCGGAACTTTTCATTAGAGTTTTTAGCTAAGTTCTTCCTATCAACTTGTGAGGAAGAGCTTCTTCCACCTGTGATCTTTCTTGTGGGTTAGTACCTATGGCCTGTCATTCCTTGGCGGATTAGATGGTAAACCTGCAACCCTGTCTCCCCGATGGATTCAAGTAAACTTTGTAGGTTATTTTGCTTTTTATGATTGTTAACATATAAACAATACCTTTCCCAGATTTTTCTGTCCTATGCAGAAGCCAGAAGTTGCCAATATATTGTAAAATAATGTATAAAAAACATTAGATAATAGCTTTTTAAGTATTTATCCACAATAACCTGTAATAATCTAGTTTAACACCAACATATGTCACTCTTTTTAAAAATGCTACTATGCTGGAAGTTAAATAGGTTTGATATCAAGACATCAACTTCCTGGCACCACTTCTGTGCTTTATAAATTGCAATAAACGGTAAGTGTTAACTTTAGGGAGTAAGATATTAATTATCCCACATAGAGTGTGTGTGCTTTCATGGCTGAGGAGTTCATTAATTTTAGCAATTGATTGAATTATTGGCAACATGTAGACAACAGTAACTGTACTGAAAAAATTGTTAAAAAGTGAGTTTTTTTCCCTAAACAATACCCATGGAACTGTGCCTCAGATTTCTAAGCAGAGGTGGAGTTTATAATTCACATGAAAAAATCAAATTACCCAGAATCTGAATGTTTTCTTAAAAAATGTATATTTATGTGCTCATTTGTTATTCATTTTTATACTAATAATTGTTTATATTAGTCTTATCAAGATTTCAGTTTAAGTCTTGATTTAGGCATAAATAAAAAATTACTTACTGAATTTTTGCTATAATAAGGTAGCACAATATTTATCATAATTTACAATAGGGGAAAATATGTGTTACCCTATTTATTCCTAGATTTGTTATCTTACAGATCTCCAGGAGCAATATTGCATTTTTTAAACTACATTGAATCTCCTTTTCTAGTTTTAGTTGGTAAATGTTGACATAGCATTTGTGTGAATGTCAGATGTTGCATTAGAAGTAATTTTATGTAGGTGAAATACAGACTATAATCTGACCAGATGGCTGACTATCATACTGAACATCTAGTGCTCCAGCTGATGGACAGGATGGCTTCTAGGTGAAATGTGAGGTACAGATCCCTCAGTTCCAAAAGCAGACTCAGACTCCAGGTCCTTCCAAATGTGCTGCTCCCAAGCCCTTCCCCTCGCTTTTGTGCTGTCATGTCAAACCAAATCCAATTTTTTGAGTGCACATTGTTCACAAAACAGCAAGCACAATGATACACTGAGCATATAAAAATGTAAGTAAGACAGTTTTTGCTTTTAATATGTCTATAATTTCAGGTAAAACAAACAAAAGTACTCAACCTGGTAAGGATGAGTGTCAACCCCAATACAGAGAAGCTCTGTATACTTTCCAATAGTGTACCAGGCATTTTTGTAGTGCTTTATAGCCAATGGCTCTATAATGAACTGATTGTCAGAATTACCTAGGAGCCTACTGAATTGAAATCACCAGAGCTACTGAAAGAGTTTGAGGGACACCACCACCATCACTTTTTGAGAACCATTGTATGTACTGACAATTAAACTAAAAAATGTATCAGTGACAGCTCTCTGTAGCACAATTTAGAGTAGCAAAATGACATGAGAAAGTAAAATTTACTGTATATTTTCATTTGTCCATTCATGTAGCTTGATGTTTACCTGCTCAGTTGCAAAGGTAATTAAACCTCAACAGTGTTCATGCAACTAGAATGGTCCTGATGGGTGAAATATGCCCTGATCTTAAAACGTTTATTATACCCATCCTTCGGAGAGGGAGTTCATGTCTCCTGCCATGAATCCTCCTGGCAGATAGAAGAAGCTTATAAATTCTATTCAAAAGAATGTTTTCTATGTTTAACATAAAATACATAAAATTACAGAGGAGAAATTCTATTGAAATATAGGGCACATTATAATTTAAATTAAGATTAATATGTGTTCTCATAAAATAAAATCTAATGAGATGAAAATAATCAATATCATGTCAAAATAGTGATATGGATCAAACACATTTCAAATTATCTGAAACAAGTGTGCAGTGTTATAAAAATATCTCTAATTTTTACTGTGGCAAAGTCAGGTACTACTAATATTTCTCATTTGTTGCCTACATTCAGAATAAAAATAAAAACATAATTTTTTAACCCATCTTTTTTATTTTTTGTCAAGTCTCTGAATTCTGTCTATAGATGCCTTTGAGATCTATGAACTCTAGGCTAAGGAATCTGCTTCTAGAGAGCAATGGCTCCCCAGATGTGATCCTTAGACCAGCAACATCAAAAATACCTGAGATGTTGTTAGACATGCAAATTAATAGGTCCTACCCCAGAGCTATTTAGTCAGTAACTGGGGGTGAGGCCCAGAAATCTGTATTTCATCAGATGGAGAGTCACACACCTTTAGGAACCACTGTCCAGCCATCAATTCTACTCAGAAAAAAGGAACTTCTGGAATTAAGGAAAGGGAAGCCAACCAAGACACATAGTCAAGAACTGGAGCAAGATAGAGCCTTCTTAGAATTTCATGCAAAATTCCTTGTACAGGAAGATGCATGTAAGAATTATTGAACAACAGAGAAACAGAAGATTTGAAGACCTTCTATTCCAGAAGCAGTTCATGTTAAATAATAACTTAACAATGTTAATAATTATATTGAAATCTATTGACTTCAAGAAAAAAAGGTTTTCATTGAATTTGAATATGTGAATGAGCAAATTGTGTCATTATCAACTTTGTGTTATGGATGTATGTACAGATGGAAGAAGAATAACATCCCTCACGTAGCATTTATGCTATTCCAAATATATCCAATTCTTCATCTTCAAATGAAAAAATAATGAGAGAGAGATATTAAGGTGCTTGCCAGAAGTCAACAGTGAATTAGTTTCAGATCCTGAACTAGAAAGACACTCTATAGACATCTGACACATAATCTAATATGGAAATTTTCACCTATGTCACAGCCCAGTCCATGCAATTTTCATACACTCTAATCGAGACTCTCTCCAAAAAGCAGAATTGTTCCTCTGCAAGAATTTATAAACTAGGTAAATAATATCCTATTGAGAAGGTAAACTCAATGATTAGAAGCAGGAATTTAACTTCTTTATATGTTATTCAAAACAGGCAAGTCACAAACATACATGACATAAATGATTCTCTTTCAGGAAGACAACTTGAGGCATTAGTTGAAACAATGCTACTGAATCCAAAGATAAGTACATTCCCCAATACACAGGAAGAACAAAGAAGAAGGCGGTTCTTTTCTTGAATGGAGACATATAATTCAATGTAACGAGTCAAAATGAAAGAAAAGGAAATTGAATCTGGCTAGAGGGCATCCTGACAGTACATACGAATGAATAATGCAGCACACTTGCAGAGAGACACTAGAAGAAGATCCATTATACTTCGGTAGCATAGAATAGTTTCTATGCAAGGTGTCACTTCATAAAACTGTTGGTTGGATGACCAATTAGTTACTTTTGTGCCCAATTTTTGCATTTTGTGAATTTTAGCAAACTTTCAAGATCATGCTGTGTAAACACTTTATACAGCTTGTTGTCTAAACGCCTCTAGTAATTCCAAGTAACATTTCACATGGATCTTGAAATAGAAAATAATTATCTTAAAATAAAGGTCATTTATTTCCTATGTATTTTATTTGACATTTTATTATAGAAATGAATAAATAGAAAAAAATAAAATTATTCATGAAGCTATTGCTACAGAATATTACCAAGATTAAATAAAGACCATCTTGCATAAAAATTATGGGTACTCATCGAAAATATGTCTATTAGTCAAAGAATATTTAACCTAGAGACACAGATAAGAACAGAGGAAAAGAATAAATGAGGGGAATCAAGGCTGTTGTAGGAACTATGTGCATTGAAGTAAAAGACTATGATAATAAAAGTGCTCATAAATTTGCTCACACTATTCTTGGGGGAAAGCTTTTGAACAGACCTGAGTCTCACATAGAAGGAAGAATGAAGATTTCTAATTCAACTGCTGCAGAGACTTTCAGAGTTAAATGAATATGTTTAAATTAAATGACTCATGGCCATGACAAATATTTCATGTTCAAAGTCCCATATTATGGGTGAACTACTGCCACAAACCTTTACCCAGATTCAACAGCTCATAAGATTAGGTCTCCTTATTCTAAAGTTAATTGTGTCATATAACATAACCGAATCCTGGGAGTTAATTATATCCATAGTCTTGTGGATTATTCAGGGTATGTACAAGTGGGAAATCCTGGAGGTCATCTTAGAATTCTACCCAGCACAGAGTTCTATGGAATGGTGAGAACATAAACTAGGAAATCTGACAGAAAGGAATTAAGAACCTAACTTTACCCAGCTGGTATATCATAGGTATTTAATTAATACTATTGACTGAATGGTGAATAAGTAAACAATGAACAGGAAATGTATACATGAATGAGATGAACATTTCAAACCTGTGTTATCATCTAAGAAAGAAAAATAAAAGCACCTAATTAAATGATAGCTATAAGAATAAAAGGAAATGATACATTAAAGGCACTTGGCACATGTGACATTCAGTACATTGGTAGCTGTTATTAATCTTTCTACTTGGCATAACATCTGGACATACCATTTCATAATGACTTTTACCTCCCACCCCATTTTCTGCAGCAGTCTGCTGCTAACAGTGATTCTGCCACTCTTGTTACCACTCTGTCTTCTTTTTGCCTAATTTATAGAGCTCATGGCTCTACTCCTTTTTCTAAAGTCTGATAGCATTGGGAGCCAATCATACCCGTGTTTTCTTTCTTATGCTTGGTAAATTAATTGTAACGATTAGGAAAATAGAGTTCTGTGGGAGCCCCTTTCCACGTCCCGCGTGGTTCAGGGTTTCCAGTTCAGGGTTCAGGTTCTGAAGGAGGCCGCACGCAAATGAAAAGAGACTAGAAAACATTAATTTGATGATATTGGGGGACCAGGCGGGAGCCTTCCTCTAGTGCAGTGGTTCTCAACCTTTCTAATGCCTCGACCCTTTAATACAGTTCCTCATATTGTGGTGACCCTCAACCATAAAATTATTTTTGTTGCTACTTCATAACTGTAATGTTGCTACTGTTATGAATCGTATCTGTGTTTTCCAATGGTCTTAGGCGACCCTGTGAAAGTGTTGTTCCACCCCCTAAGGGGTCACGACCCACAGGTTGAGAACCGCTGCTCTAGTGGAAAGGTCTACCACTTGCTCTGGCGTTTTTCTCCCTTTTATTAAGGCTTTGGGACACACCCCTAGCCTTTAGGCAGTAAATTTCAATAACAGAAATTAACATGAAACTTCAGCTAACAATGTTTTCAACTAAACAGTGAGTGATTAGCTGTGACCTTTCAGAGCAATTAAGGTTGACCAGCCTTCTGGTCTGTTTACATCCATTTAGTGAGAACAATGTTTGGTTTCCGACAGAGTTTCAGCAAGAAAAAAAATTGTTCTCACATGCATTTTTCATGCCGTGTGCCACAGGTAGGCTGTGGACCTGTCCCACATTCCCAGATCCAGACAATGAACCAGCCTTCTCTGGGACATTGCTGGTCTCAACGCAGAGAGACAAGAAACATGGTGAGCTTGTAAACATCCTGTTCAATCATGGTGCTCACTTTCCTGGGGGCCCTACATGTCCAAGGGGAGCATCAACATGACACGACTGTACAACCATCTGTCGTAGAGGAGCAGCACTTGTTTTAATGCACTCGATCAGTGTGCATTTTTGCATATTCTACTACTTTCAGGCATGCTGCTCATTCTGTTTGAGTCTTAAGTGTTGCTCTATTGCCCAATCGTTGGTTTGTGTTTTGTGATGCTTTGTGAAAGGGAAAATATTCATCTTCTTTTTGAATTTATCCCAGGAAACATAATTTTAGCAAAACACAATTAAAAATAATATTATGAAAGATATTACTTGATTGTTTTTAAACACCGTAATTTAGAGATCCATTTTAATGTATGTTAGCTATTTTTTATTTATGGATAAGCATAGCAATACTCCATTTAGAATCTTTCAAAAATTAGAAATTGTTTGAAAATCACATCAGTGAATAGCATTTATTGGAGAGTGAGGTGAGTCAAAAGGGCATTTATTCTATAGTATTATCAATAATTTATACTCTCAATTTCTACTTCCAGACAATTTTAAAGAAATCTTACTTATCAGTTGCAATGGTTAATAACAGGTTGCATTATTATTTCTATTATTTTGACTAAAGAAACAGAATATACAATATAATGTAAAGGCCAGGATAAATACAGCAGTTTCTATATACTTGGTTTCTAGTCAATTGGGAATTAGACATTTCAGGATATTAGAGAAATTAGACACAAAATCATCTACTTTTACATTTATGATATATTAACCATAAGTCAAATTATGCCCCCTTTACCCTAAAACAACTTTTTAAAAGAATCATGTAGAACAGTTTTTTGAAAACAAGAGAATTTCTTGGTAGTCTTGAAAGTTTTCTTCATTTTATCTGATACACAAGTGCCCTCTTGTGGTATTTTGTAGACATTGCAGTGACTTTTTTAATATGTTTTTTTTTTTCTTTTCTTTTCTTTACTGTTGAGAATATTACAAACATCTCCCTTCCCCTCTTCCTTTGCCTCCCTCCACCCGGTTCCCGCCTCATCCCAGGCCTTCACCACCTTATTGCCTGTGTCCATGGGCTGTGCATATCTGCATATAAATTATTTGGTTCATCTCTTCCCTCTGAAATTCAATGGCAGCTTGTCTGGCATAGAGACAACCTTCCAGGCGGAGCAAAGGGTAGACCACTCAATCCTTCAGGCCCTCAGCAGATGCAAAAGTTATCAAAAAGGAGTCTGAAGGGAAAGAACATAGCACAATGCATTTCTAAAAATTATGGCACACACACACAAAAGCAATGGAACATAAATCTGTTCTTTAAAATGAGAGAAAATTTTAAGAAATGTAATTTGCAGTAGATGCTTGGGTATGTAGTCTATTAATGGGACCAGATTGAAAAGATGCAATAATCAGCTTCCAGGGAAGTCAGTTCATCTTTATGATTATGGCACAGCTCTTCTCCTTAAGAGAGTAATAAAACTCTGTATTTGGCTCCTCTGTTACTAGGAGGCCAGGGTCAAGGGTTCCTCCTTCCAAACTATCCCAGTTCCTGGCCTGAGCGCCTGACCCTCCCTGCTTAGGCCTGTGAACAGATAAATTGACTCTAAAGACAACTATAAACTAAGAGAAAAAAGCCTTTTACATTCATCACAGCACAGGGCCTGCTCTGTTTCCTTCTGTTTCTTTCCTGTGTTACTCTTGGTTCTGTGCTCACCATGAAACATAAAAATAAAAATTGAGAGAGTGCTTTAGACAGGAAGTAGGCAGTCCCCTAAAACTTCCAAATATAAAAGCATCACTTCAAGTGTACAGATTCCTCACGTCTCTAGCCATAGTTTCTGATTTAGAGAACTGAGTTGCAATTCTATAAAACTGATTTTTAAAATATATTTTCTTGATTTTTTTTTTTTTTTTTTTTTTTTACAGAGAGGAAGGGAGTGGGAGAGTTAGAAACATCGACGAGAGAGAAACATCCATCAGCTGCCTCCTGCACACCCTCTACTGGGGATGTGGCCACAACCAAGATACATGCCCTTGACCAGAACTGAACCTGGGAACTTTGAGTCTGCAGGCTGATGCTCTATCCATTGAGCCAAACCCGGTAGGGCTAGAAAACTGATTTTTAACATCCACTTCAGGTTATTTCTGGGTCCATTTGGCTACAGGAATAATTCTTAGCCCTGGCTGCAGAACCAACTACTTTACAAGGCCGGCCTCCAGGACCCGCCCTTGAGCATGTCAATCAGAATGTCTCAGACAAGTCCAGGGGCCCCTTTGCTGGTTCTAACCTGCAGCCCAGCTGAGAGCCACTGAATTAGAGAGCACACAAGCCCTGGCGCCTGAGCCCAGCCAGTTTAAGCCCACCAGGGACACACCTAAAGTTCAACAAGGTCAGGTCTATTGATTCTGCCAGGAGGGAGGTTGCATGCCAAAGGAACAGTGATGTCTCTCTAAACAAAGGCAAAGACAGAGTTATTTTAGGACCTAGGCGTTGGGTGGAGCTGTGTTTGGATGGGCCGGGAAGAACACAGGGCTGTGCAGGGATCAGCGTTAGGTCTGCACTGCCAAGAGGAGCTTTCTGGAAGCATCACTGCTGAGATGGGTGTGCAATTCTACATCCAAAAACCCTGTCGCAGAAGTTCTGCCGGTGGCTTGTCAATCAAGGCTGCTTTTCTGTGTCACGGTGACTTGGACAAGAGAGGGATATTAAGTTCTTACTGATATGATTTCAAACAGCAAATTTTGTCATAGTGGTTTTGGAAAACAAAGATTTTCAGCGTATGAAAAAAGCTGTAGTCACTCAAAGAAGGGGACACATTACCACTGCAAAGATTTTTGCGGGGGAAATATTGTATCCAGGTAACTTTGCAGCTGACTCCCTCTGTGTCTGTTATTCTAGTCTGATAAATGGAAGGGCCGATGTTGGAAACCCAAGCTAATTCTTACCTTTTGAAAAATAACCATGGGTTTCTTCCAGAAGGAAAAAGAAACAGAAAAAAGAAGGTCCTAGCATGTGAGCATGTAGATGTTATCCATGCATTTGTTCAACAAACTTATTGGGTGCCTACTATGTGCTAGGTCCTGTGTTGGGGTCCTGGAAGTTTAGTAATGAATAGGAATCATTCTCTGCCATTAAGAAACTTACACACTATCCTGGTTAGAGAAGAACACAGATAAGTAGGTGATTACAGCAGGGTATAAAAGTACTATAACTTGAAAACAAAGCGCTATAACGTTCTGAAGAATAGGTGCCATGGACAATTAACCCAGCGTTGGGTATTCAGGGAACTGGGGAAATGTGACATGCGGTTATGGAAGAGTGAGGAGTAAGGTGGAGGGGAAGAGGAGGAATTTGGAAGTAGAGGAAGAAGGACTTTAAAAGACAAAATCCTCCGAGTTCTCATCCAGGCTGTACCACTGGGTGAGTCTCACTAACTCTGAGCTGCAGTTTTTTCATTTGTCAAACAAAACAAAGAAACATTCACGGGTGACAGGAATGTTTCTAAGTGATAAGATTGCATCAGTGAATACAAGATACAAGCTTCCTAGCCCTTATGTAGCATGCACAAAGGTGGTGGATTCCCAAATAAATAATAATTACATTAAAATGGAAATGATTTACTGTGTTATGTAATAAATGCAGAATGGGGAAATTGGAAGTGCAGGTGGAGGAAACCTGGGGGAAGTAGTGAGCTGATGATTAAAAGAAGTGACATCTGTCAAAACACCTAGATTTGGCACAGGGACACGCTGATGAGGTCAGATGGGTACAGGCAACTCTCTCAGATGCAAGAAAGGTGTTATGGAGCAGCCACCTGAGTTAGAGGGAGAGAGGGCTGTCCCTACCTCAGTTCATGTCTTCCCATATGAATGAATTCAAATGAGTGACTGGATGCTTGCATTGTGATAAAGCCACTGCATTAAGAAAGTAATTTATTAAGAAAGAGAAACGTGCAAGTTTATTAAAGAAGCAAGGCAAACAATTCTATAATCGGGCATAATGCAAGGATGGGCTCTCAGCTAATCTGAAGAGCGAGTAGAGTGAGGTTTTTTTTCTTATATACTTTTCTGTCTATAGATCTTTAAATTCCTCTGCCAAATGAATATCTTGGAAAGATCAATTTTCTTTTTTTTTTTTTCCCTTTTCTGGTGGTAAGCATTTTACGTTCCTTATTTATTTAAACACACACACACACACATACACACACACACCAAATCTTTATTGTTGAAAGTTTTACATGTGTCCCTTTCCCCCTAATTGACCTCTTCTGCTCCCCCCCCCCCCCCCCCCCCCCCCCCCCCCCCCCCCCCCCCCCCCCCCCCCCTCCCCAAGCCCCTGCCCCAGGCCTTCACCACCCTATTGTCTGTGTCCACAGGTTATGCATATATGCAAGCAAGTTCTTTGGTTGATCTTTTCTCACCTACCCACCCTCCCTGGCCTGGAACAACTCAATTCTCAAGGTCCTTCTTTTCACTTCCTTGTGGCTTTCCAGAAAGTGTGAAGAGCACCTGGCCATTTTATCTTGCCAAGGCCCAGGACTGCTGGCTTTTCTGATTAGGGCCAGGGATGAGATAAGACTTCACTCTTCCATCCCCTTTCTCCCTCTCTGTTGTCTTTCCAGAGACATTAACCATTTGCTTTCAAGTGTCCTTGGTTGGGGAAGGCAAAGGGCTTGCTATTTATAAGCTAGCTGCAGGCTGCCAAGCTGTTTGGCCTTGTTGACTTCTTTTTGTTTGTTTTGTTTCAGTTTCCCTATTCCTCCTGCCTTGGAATTTTTCTAGCTTCTCACTATCCTGTAAGACAATCACAGAAGCCATGCGTGTTTGGCTAAGCTATGGGAAACTAGGGAACCTGCAACAGCCACTATTTGGACGTAACCCAGTATTTTCCTTTTCCTCTGAACTATTGCTCTTAGAGCCCTGAGGAGCCTGCTCTGACCCTTAGACAAACTTCTCGTTCTATACCACAACTCTGGATTATAACTCGGAGGGATCCTCATGGAGAATATTTCTGGGCAAGTCATCAGACAGCAGTTGACTTTGCTCACAGTCACTGCAGTTGGAGAGTTTAAGGTAGGGCCCTCTTTTGCTTATAATGTTCTTAGTTTCTCTTAATGTATTCTCCCTGTCCCCCTCCCCCCTTTATATTATGCTCTGCTTCAAACCACACATTGACTAAAACAATGATTCCCAACACCCTCCCTTAAGGCCCATGGAACCCTATTCTTAAGTCCAGTTATAGCATTTCTGTGCCCCCAACCCACCCCCCCCCCCCTCATAACTAGCAATGTGTGGAAAGGGTTTTGTTTCTCACACTCACTATGGGGGTGAGAGGCTCTGTCCGCAGGGTGAACAGAAGTCAGGGGTGCTGAGTGCCCTGCAACGCAGGCACCAACTCAGGTTTTTTTACGTAAAAAAGATCCCATTCAAAATGCCAATAACACCTCCACTTGGAAACACTGAGTTAGGAAAATGGAACTTTCCCCACAAAAACTGTTTTGAAAGTTGGATCATGATGCCCTCACTCATTAAGATACTTCTATTTCACCCTAAAATGCTTCAGAATATACAATGTGACAGTGTGTCCATGTAATCTGCGTTTTTAAAGGAATAATAATTTGTTTTTCAGCATATACACTGCAGATATGGTAAGCATTGGTTAAGGTAACTATGGTTTAACATCACAGGTTTTATTCATTAGAATAATATATGTTAGATCTACTTTATTTGTAAAATTTGGTGTTTAATAATTAGCAAAAGGGTTATTAATGAAATTCTTGTTATTCAAGATTCAGATATGTAGATCGGCTCTCTATATAGTAAAAGCATTCTTACCCTCTGGTTTAAAACGGGTACCTCAGGTAACAAGGTCTAAGGTTTAATTGCTAAATGGTCCTATTTTACGGCCGCTGTTTTGAAGGGCTTTTGATGTGCCTGAATAGTCAAGTTGTGGCAAAGTAGCTCTAATTATTGGTGAACTACTGTTATCTGCTGGAAGAAAACAACAACAACACAGTATTTATGCACCACCAATTTAGGGTTAAGTCAACTTTCAATATTGCCCTAACCTGTCAGTCCCTTAAACTGTTCTAAGAGAACATTTAACCAATTGAGTTGGGACAAATATCAAGGATGTCAACATCACACTCCCCTCCCATGATCTCCCCCTCCCCCATCCCCATTCTCAAAACTTCTCTCTATTTGCACCACTGATATGAATTAGAAATCTTGTTTTGCAAAATGAGAAGTAGGAATACAGAATGTTTATGATAATAGGGAAAATATATGTCCTTTTTCTTCTTTTTCTTTCAGTGGCAGTATGCATTTGAATCCTGCTTATGTCACTTGTGAGTTTAGGCAAGGCACTCAATCTCTCCAATCTCCAGTTTCCTCTCATAGAATAAGGCTGTGTACCTACCTCACAGGAAGTTAGGAGAGTTAAATGAATGAATCCCTGTAAAGAGTTAAATATTAACAGCCTGGTTCATTACAGGCAATAACAGCATGTTGTTCTCATTCATTCACTCTTCCTTTAAACAAAACATATCCTGGGACTGTCTCTTACTTGTTTTTGTTCTCCTGGCATAGAATAGGTTGTCTGACTCAGAATTTATGTTCAACATATATCCGTTGAATAAATGAATTTAACATATTTTCATTGGAATTTGCTATTTTTTGATACCATAGCTCTCTGACATCCTGGGAAGTCTGTCTACAGGTCTGCTATATTCTTCTTCTTTCTGATACTTTTTAAAATGCAATGCCAATGAAAAATACTCCATTCATTAGTAGAGGAGATGCTGCAAAATATTTAAGTCAATATCCTTTTTCCTCAACAAAGCAATTGAAGACAATCCAGGCTTATCTGGGTTGTAGGATTTCATATTATGTGCTTCAGTTTAATCATATATATATATATATATATGTATATATATATATATATATACACACACACACACATATATATATATATGTATATATATATATATATATATATATATATATATATATATTTGAAAATACTGTTTTGCTAAGAATCTTCATAACCTGATGATTAGAATATAAAGTGGCAATCTTCAATTTGTAACAAGAGCGTTACAAATGTTCCTAGCAGGTAATCCCATTTTTAAACGTTTAGCCAAAAAAAAAAAATAATAATAATAATAGTTCATATGCATCTGTAGAAAAGTGGTCATTGTAGTGTTATTTTTATGAAAGGAAGGAAGTCACCTAAATCCTATATAATAAAAGCCTAATATACTAAGTGTTCGAGTATTTGTTTGATCATTCGACCAGTTGCTATGGAGCACACTGACCACCAGGGGGCAGATGCTCTAACAATAGGTTAGCTTGCTGCTAGCGTCCAACCAGTCAGGACTGGACGAGATGGGCCGGACATGCCCTGGTGCCCTCCAGTGGCCACTCCCTGGCCCCCGAACATGCATCACTGGGGTTCCTTGGCCTGGCGTGTGCACTCTTGCATTCTGCATGCCAAGCTGAGGGACCCCACAGGTGCACAAATCCAATCTTATACAATAAGAGAGGAAAGGTTAATTATGATACCCACTTACCATGCTCTCAGCTACATACTGAGGAGAAATAACTATATATATTCACTAAAGGTAGGTACAGATATTCATAAAAACACTGTTTATAATAGCTCCAAAACAGAAATTTACTGAAATGCTATCTACAGTGAAACAGGCATTTATTTGTAGTATATGCATATAATGGAATATTATACATTAATGAGAAGGAACAAACCATTGCCAAACAACATGGATGAATTTCAAAAACATCAAGTTGAATAAAAAGCCAGAAATAAAAAAAAAAGTACTACATCGTTACATTTCTCAAAACAGGCAATACTCAAATTAATATAGCAATGCTATGAAATGGGATTTTATGCGACCATGAAAACATTCAAATATATTGTATATTCTGTTTCTTCAGTCAAAATAATAGAAATAATAATGCAACCTGTTATTAACCATTGAAACTGATAAGTAAGATTTCTTTGAAATTGTCTGGAAGTAGAAATTGAGAGTATAAATTATTGATAATACTATAGAATAAATGCCCTTTTGACTCACCTCACTCTCCAATAAATGCTATTGACTGATGTGATTTTCAAACAATTTCTAATTTTTGAAAGATTCTAAATGGAGTATTGCTATGCTTATCCATAAATAAACAATGTCTAACATACATTAAAATGGATCTCTAAATTACGGTATTTAAAAACAATCAGCCGAAACCGGTGTGGCTCAGTGGATAGAGCGTAGGCCTATGGACTGAAGGGTCCCAGGTTCGATTCCGGACAAGGGCATGTACATTGGTTGTAGGCACATCCCCATAGGAAGAGTGCAGGAGGTGGCTGATCGATGTCTCTTTCATCGATGTTTCTAACTTTCTATCCCTCTCCCTTCCTCTCTGTGAAAAATCAATAAAATACATATATTTAAAAAAATAAAATAAATAAAATAAAAACAACCAAGTAATATTTTTCATAATATTATTTTTTTTAATTGTGTTTTGGTAAAATGATGTTTCCTGGGATAAATTCAAAAAGAAGATGAATATTTTCCCTTTCACAAAGCATCACAAATGTCATGTCCCTTTCACGTCATGCTGTTCAGGGAGCAAAGAGCTTTAGGTTTTCCAAAGTCTCAGAGCTTATGCATCAGGCATGAACAGGGATTATCAGGGAGGAAGGGGCTTAGATAATTACTATTTTTTCCTTTTAGTGTTTGGAATTTGTTTTTTAACTTTTTAAATAGGGCGCATGTAATAAGGCTTTTCTCAAACTGATTTATAAGCACAGCTTTTTCCTGGGTAGGTGAATTCTTTCAGATCCTCTGCACTGCCCTCACCCAACTAGTAATAAAGCATGAGGTTTCCCCCCTATTCCAGGCTACATGTTAGTAAAAGAAAGGCTTGTGGCAGGAAATGAATGAAGTTTTCTAGAAGGGATTTGCCATCATCTATTTCAGGTCTCTGTGGCCCAATTTATTTGGCACTGCGACCTATGGGCTCCACTGCACCCCGTAATAAAGATTCGTTGCTTCAAATCCTGGATAACTTTTGTGTGTGTGTGTAGCTAGATAGCAGCACATTGTTGTCTAGATTGTTATTGTTAAAACAATAAAAAGGGATTCTATATATCATATCTTTCCTTTACACTTAGAAAGCCACTCCACCTATTAAAATGGACGCAGAGCAAACTCTATTGCAAATGCCATTGAGTTTGGCGGGGCCCAAGACGGTCATGCTTGCATAACACACGTCACTGACCCAGGGAGGAGCGCTCAGCCCTAGGAATCTTTTTATTGTCCGACTCGTGCTTTGCCCCTTGTCTCAGTAACAATCTCCCAAACAGATTCCCTTCAACCATGACCGAGAGCCCCTAGGAAAATGTTGACAGAAACCATCTTACTGCCAGCTCTGAGCCACAGGAAGAGCGACCGGCCTTACTCTGCCACATCAGACCTCTGCTGTGGGCCAGTGAACACTTTGTTTTCCCACTTGAACTTGAGCTCTTCCGAGAGATCACTCCTGCCGATCTTGCGGAGATGGCGGGCCAGAAGGCGAAGTTTATCGGTGGAGTTCGGGAGTGCTTTTTTCCAGGAGCAAAGAAGCTCATGGATCTGCTCCGTGAGATCATCTGGGTTCTTCAGCCTGATGAGCTGAATGGTGCTGCGGCGAAGAGGGAGGGAGGAGGAGAGACTCGTGGCATTTTCTTCCGAGAGCTCCTGGGCCAGCCAGTACAGCAAGTTATCCCACAGGGCTTCTGGGGGCACATGGGGACAGTGTTAGGACTCTTTCTTGGGGGGTGTGCTCAGCTAATCCTCCCTCCCTGTTCCCAGGAATCCAAGTGCTCTCTGGTTTGTCCTCTGAGCAGCAGAAAGATCTGGGAACACCCAGTTGGACCATTGAGAGCCTTTGAGTTTCTGAGGTCTTCTGCAGAGGACAGAGAATGCTTCTCAAATTTTAACTTCCCTCAGAGCCAAGTGGACTTGTTCAATCGTTTGTCACCCTGCCTCAGAGAGTCTATTTAATTAGGATGAGGAAGGAGGCAAAACTGGGCATTTTTAACAAGCCCCCAACCCTACTCTAAGTAGCATGTGTGGCAAAGGATATTTTTAGGTTCAAAATAATACTTTCCTTAATTAGTACACAGCCCAACTATAAACACCCACAAACTCACCCAGATCCGCTACCCACAGATCAGTTCTGTGGAAGGTTCTCCACACCAGCATTTCCTCTGGCCCCCAAATGAGTATTCAGAGCCACAAACATCTCCTTTGAATATAATCTGTGTGCTCAGCATACTTCTTCCCTTACCCTGTGACTCTCACCCACCACCTAACCTCAGGATTCATTTTCCTGTTGTTATTTTCTTCACTGTGTAACACAGACCCTACTCTCTCCTTCCACATCCAGCACTAGTCTGCCTCCCAGTCACTGTCCCACTCATGCTCACCCCCGCACCATTTTCCCTGGTCTTGTGCCACTTTCTACTCAGGTATTCCTTCCCATTGACCTTCTCGCTCAAACACACCTGATTTCACACTGTGAGTCATTCCACTTTTTGGTGAAGGCTACCAGGAAGTGGACCAACCCATCCTTGCTCTCCATTGTCACTTTCAAACGAGCATTCTGCAGGGTATGGATCTTTACGTCCATGCTACAGGCCTTCCTCTCCCTGTCCAAGCCATCTGTCTGCTGCCATCAGCAGGCAGAATAATCAGCAACTGCGTTGTCCATCAGGACCATCACTGACCACATAGTTACTAATCTTGTCAGCATCAATGACTTGCGTGTGACTCCATGTCAGATACTGACTGTCATGGCCAGTTTCATCACCAACCAGAATTATTCCGCCTCCTGGGCCTCAGTTTCTCCATATGACTGCCCACCAGCACCTCCTAAACATCCACAGCCTCTGTTTCAGTGCTCTTGCTTCATATTCTGCTTGCCCCCATCACTACTAATATAGCCGTTTCTTTGATGCTCCCAGTCATTCAGTCAAACCTACTGGGTGTCACATGCTGCTTCTAACAACCAGCTAGGAGCATCAAGAGGGTCTTGCATCTTCCTTAAACTCTTCTGTCCTCTTTAGTTTTCATTGTTCTCAACTTGTCCATCCCCAGTCCTGCCTGTCTCACACTACATTTAACTATCAGGCTGCCCAGGATTATGAACCTATGGTGAATGTGATCAAGAAACTCGATGTTTTTTTCCACTATTTAAGCCCTGAGAAGCTTACAAACCCATTGAAAATATTTTTGAACTCCATTTAAAGTTTTCCAGAGCAATGACCCAAATCTCTTCTACCACTTTTAAGCCCAAAATTCATGCACATTCTGTTTCACTGTCTGTTTCTCCCACTTTACCCAAAGCCATTTGACCTAAGTTTCATAACCTTATTTTCATTTCAAAATCATTTTCTTACAAAATCTAACTCCTCGTGTTTGTCACATTCCATCTATCACACTGTTTTTCATTATCATCTCCCTTCACACTGTTCCTTAATCTCCTCCTCACCACAGGTTCTTGCCCTACTTCTTACAAACACCCTCAAACCTCCTATTTCCCTGCTTCTGCTACTCTTTCAACCTACTGAGCTATCTCTTCCTTCCTTTGCCATAAAATATTTTATGCTTTTTTTTTTCCAGAGCTAAAGGACAAGGATCTTTATTTTATCTCTTTTTTTAAACTTTTAATTTTATTTTCTATTGGTTTCAGGTGTACAGCATTGTGGTTAGACAATCACATACTTTACAAAGTGTGTCCCCTGGATATTCCCAGTATGCACCTGGCACCGTTCATAGTTATTGCAATATTATTGACTTATATTCCCTATACTGTGGTTTCTCTTCAGCTTGTGGAAATGTTACACCTTCTACCATAAAATCTGTTAATGCCTAATGTAAACTTGATGCCTCGAGTTCATCACTGCCAACTCGCCTCTTAAACCCTTACGCTAGGGATTCTGAGCCCTCTTTTAAAACTCTACTGAAGCCTTTCCAGTTTTCCTAGAGCCTCCAATTACTCCTTTCCACAGCTGATTCTCAGTCTGGCTTGTCTGATTTCACAAGGCATTTTACCGCTTCCCCTGGGTTCCCACTTCTGCCACATGGCTCTTTCTGCATTGCTGAGTCTCTTCCTTCTGATACAGCTGAATTAGTGCTTCCTGTCTGGGGCCTCTTCTATTTCTATCCTCTCCCCTCAGTGAATTCATCAGCTCTTACTGCCTCAGCCAGCTACTCTTTGTGAAATGGCCCAGATCTACTGTGGCTTTGTTTTCCTAGATCCTGGTATGGCAGGTGCAATGTTCATCTCCCAATTATCTTTACCAGGATATACCACAGGCAATTCAAACTCTGTATTTCTCAAATCAGAATCAGCTTTGGCCTCTCCTTCTCTCCACTTGATCCTTCATTCTATCAACTTTTTCAGTACACGTGACCACTCAAATGAGAAAGCTAAAACATGAAATAGTGTTCTCATTTCTCAAAGCCTATTTCTTATCCCCTGTACCAAAGTCCAACCAGTCCTCACTCTAAACAGGTCTCAGCTATTTCCCCCAGGTTTCGGCCTTAATGGCCCACTCTTGGTCATGACCTATCTCTCCTTCTGGGGAATTGTAGGAACCTGGGTTTTAACTCATTTCCCTGTTATCAGTTTTGCCTAACTTTAGTCTTCCACACAACTAATAAAGAGAAGTTTTCAGTCTAATCAGATCTTATTTGTTCCTTGTTACTAAATCTTTTATAAAGTATTGTCTGAACGCTATAACTAACTTAGAATTTAAAAAGCTTTTTTATAGTTTAATCCTGCTCTGACCTCACCTACCATTACCCTTCCTGCAGCAGCTCAGATGATAGTGGTCCTGTAAGACCACATAGTGTGACAACCTAGGACTTCCTGGTGCAGGTAGGGAAGAGCAGCGCACTCTGTGCTTTCCCATGATTGTAACATGTAGTGAGAGCTATATGAACATAAAAGTTAACAAACTTTCATCTACTGCTATTGTTTTTCATTTGGTTTGGTTTCTTGTTTGGTGGAGGTGTGTATGGGGCGGGGGAGTGGGTTTGCTGTTTTCTGTTTTGTTTTTGCTGTATCACCTGCTGTCTCTTTGAAAGCAGTTTTAGTGCCTCTGAGAGGATATGTAGCAATAAGGCTTATTCCCAGTAATTCGATAAAGCCTGGACGTTTTCTGTACAAATCCATAAAGGTAACCCCTGAAGGGAAGGCTTTGCCATCAGTGGTGGGTTTAACACGGAAGCAAAACACACTCCTGTTTTCTGGAGACCAATAAATGATTAAAGTTACTATTAATATCACAAGATGGATTGTTTCAAAGGCTGAAATAGAATAAAACTGTCCAATTCTACCCTGCAATCCCCATCATTGTTATGTAAGTGATTTATGTATAACCACGATAAGAAGCACAGGTTTCTGTGGTGGTTTCACACCAGTAGACCTCCATTTAAAGTCTGTTGCCCTCAAATGTAGATTCGAGGTGACCAAACTTTCAGACTCACAATTAAAAGTCAGCATTTCAGAAGATACTGCACTGGTCTACTTTACAAATTAAGCACTTACTAGTTATCTCAGTAAAATATTACTTTGTAGATTTCATATTTCTTGTAGATTTTAATACAAATTTAACTATGTCTACATTTGAGTAGGCTTTGAATTAAACATGCATGACTTCCAAAGGAAAACATTTATTAGGGTGATAAACTTAATGATTATTGAACTGCAAAGTTCTCTATTCTCTTTTATAAAAGGATTCACATAAAATATCCTATATAATAAAAGCCCAATATGCAAATTGACCAAACGGCAGACTGACCAGTCTCTATGATGAACACTTACCACCAGGGACCAATGCTCAATGTAGTAGCTGCCCCCGGCCCGCAGGCCTTAGGCCAGCCAAGGCAGGTATGAGCAGCCCCTGCCCCTTATTGCTCTGCTGTTCACCACACAGAGGGAGGCGACCGGTGGCAGTGAGGGTGGGGGGTGAGGCTGACGAGCAGGTGATGCCAGGCCAGCCAAGGCAGATAGTAGTGGGGGCCCCCTAATCGCCCCCGCCAGTCGCCCTATCCATCAACCTAATTGCTGGCCAGGCCTAGGGATCCTTCCCAATATATTGGGAACAGTCTCTTAGATCAAAAGTTAAAACCAGGCAAGGCTACTCTAACACTGAAAACACAGGATGATGCAGCGATGACATGCATGGACTCTGGCTTGCACATCTTGGGGTTAGTCCTGATTCTGACATTTATAGCTATGCGACAAAACCAATTACTTACCTTCTCTCTGCTTCAGTTTTTCCACCTCTAAGATGGAGAAAATGATACTACTGCCTCAGAAGGGTCATGTTATGTACTACTTTTTATAATCAGGGCCAAAAAAATAAAATGGAGCTGTCCATACAACAGCAATATGCCTTTCACTTGTATGAAAAGTATGGTCATTGGTGCATGCAGCATCCTGGATCACAAGAGGGATGTCCGACTGATGGTTTAGGTCCGTGAATCGGCAGTCAGACATCCCCCAAGGGGTCCCGGATTGCAAGAGGGTAATAGGCCAGGATGAGGGGACCCTCCACACCCCCCATGCATGAATTTCATCTACTGGGCCTCTAGTATAGTATAAGAGAGAAAAAGCAGCTCTGTAGTGAGGGCACTCTTACCTAGAGGATCTGTAGAAATTCTTTTGGTACTCTGTGGCTGGTTGATTAATTTTTCATGCTATTGGGAGAAAGAAACATAGGCTAAGTAGAAGAAATCATTAATTTGTGAACAAGCCACAAATAAAAATCCAGCTGAACCTCACCCATATTTGAAAGCAATATTGGATTGCATACCTTGCAAATTAGATTGTGTATTTGTGCATGCATGCTCAGCAATTGCTTTCCTAAGATGAGGCAAAATACATTAACCCAAATATTTCAAAACATTTAAATCTGAGGATACATATTTAGCTCTGGCTGGTGTGGCTCCATTGGTTGGGCATTGTCCATGCCCCGGTTGCAGGCTCAATCCCTGGTATGGGTTATGCAGGAAGCTGCTAATGATGTTTCTCTCTAAAAATCAATATAAAATTTTTTAAAAAGAACAAAGATTCACCTATTGTTATTGCAGTTATCTATGAGTAAACATTTTTCCAAGTATAATTTTAAACTATTAAGCCAGCAAGCTACCTCTGCACTATAAACATAGTATTTTGGAAAGGACGTCATGAAGTGGGCACTTGTTTTGACACAGCACAGGACCTGGTATTTAATAGCACTAAAACAACAATGTTAAGGAATAAATGAGCGAATCCATGTGCATACAGGATGCTAAAAGCAATCATGTCTTTGAGAAGATACTATCCTAAAACCAATAGTTTATCAAGATGTAATAAAAATATAACCACTACTTTTCTACACTGTCTGTAGAACAGTGTGTTCTCATTTAATCTGGGGTCATTAGAAACAGCACAGGAAATAAAATAAAAGCATCTGGATTTGGAAACCTGTTCTGTGCTCCGGACACTTTATCTCCTTTATCTCAGCTCTGAAAAGTGATTTATATATATATTTTTTAAAAAACACATATCACAAAAATGTGTACACAATGTTCTCAGCATTGCAATAGCCAGAAGACTGAAAGCAGCTAATATTTCCTGCAGTGGGTGACAAAGCATGATCCATCTTCACGGTGGGATACTTTTCAGCCCTGAAAAGGACAAGCCACCGATACATGCAACAACTTGCCTGGACCTCAGAGAACTCGGCTGAGTGAAAAGGTCACCCATTCCCTGGTTTCACTGATGTGACATTCTTGAAATTACAGGCTTATAGAGATGGAGAACAGATTAATGACTGCCAGGCATTAGGGATGGTGGGGGATGACCATAAGCGGAAGCATGCGGGAGATCTTCGTGGTGGATAGCATAGCTCTGTATCTTGAATGTATTGGTCCCACAAATCTCACATGTGATTAACATGCCATAGAAGTATGTGTGTACTTCAATGACAGCTTCCTGGTTTGATGTCATACTCTAGTTACATGTGATGTGACCACTGACGACAACTGGGTGAGGACTACATGGGACCTCTCTGTACTATTTTTTTTTTTGCAAATTTCTGCAAATCTATAATTATTTTCAAAATATTTTTTAAAAGCGGTGATACAAGGAGGATGGAAATTCTCTATGCAAATGAGTAGAACACTGTCAAATCAGAAGGAGCACTCAATACAAGTTGACTACATCTGAATATAATTTTGAAGAGATTCTTGTCATTGCCATTGGATAAACTTTATATAAAGTTTTGTATACATATAAAAGTTCATTTTAAGAAATTTTAATCAGCCCTAGTCAGTTTGGCTCAGTGAACTGAAGGATCCTGTGTTCTATTCCCATCAAGGGCAAATGCTTGAGTTTGGGGTTCAATCCCCAGTGTGAATGCAGGAGGCAGCTGGTCAATGATTCTTTCTCATCATTGATGTTTCTACCTCTCTCTTCCTCTCTGAAATCAATAAAAATATATTTTTTTAAAAAACAAATTTTATTGGAGGCAATTAAGAAACAACATAAGAAGAAGCTTAAGTTCAAATACACTAATGCTGTAGCACTGCAAAATACATAGGATTTTTTAAGAACGTAGACTATGTTCTTAAAACTCTCAAAACAAGAAGAGAAATTCCTTTGCCTCAGCTTGCATGACTTCACAGGCAAAGGCTGTGTGTACTGAGACCCAGACTCCCAGACTTTGTACCAAACTTTTTACAACATGAAAACAAAAAATTAAATTGTGCAGCAAATTCTACCATACCCATCAAAGGGCACATGGACTTGATTGAATCCAGGATAAGAGATACGTGTTGCAGTTTTTCTTCTCTTCACACAAATAATCCCCCCCCTCAGTCATTTTTTATTTCACCAGAGATATCCCCTAGCATCTTGATGCTTTCAGAGTGATTCTAATGTTTAAATATGTGTATTTTCACATGCATGAAAATGCGAGCCAAGCCCTTCATCTGGCACAGAACCGTGGAGGCAGTGGAGTTCGGAGGAGCAGCACAGGACACTGGCTCTTTAAGATGTCCGGGCACTGTGCTAGCCTCACACATGACCTCTTCATCAGGGAAATTCAATGACCCCTCCCCTTTCCCTCCTGTTTTTTTGTATTGCTGGATTTTTATCTGTGCATTATTTTTCCTTGCACAGTACTTTTTAAGTCTCACTGGTGCTCAGGGTCAGCTCCAAGCCACACCAGGAAGCCTTTGCTTGTCCTATACAGTATCCCTGCCCACCGATTCCCAGCATTTACATGGGGTTTCCCAGGTGACTCCCTGGGCGGGACTGGCTCTAACTATTCCCTACTTTCCTCTCCCAACCAAAGGTGCTCTCCTGTCATATCTTCTCAGGTTCCACTATTTGCTGAAAGGTGTTATTTCTCTGAGATAACCTGCTTTTATGTTGATACTCCCCAGAATTTTACACATATTTTTTTAAATATATTTTATTGATTTTTTTACAGAGAGGAAGGGAGAGGGATAGAGAGTTAGAAACATCGATGAGAGAGAAACATAGATCAGCTGCTTCCTGCAAATACTGGGGATGTGCCTGCAACCAAGTTACATGTCCTTGACCGGAATCGAACCTGGGATACTTCAGTCCATAGGCTGACACTCTATCCACTGAGCTAAACCAGTCAGGGCTTACCCATATTTTAAAGCACTAAGTGGTAATAATGATATAAAATTATCTCTTTGAATCTGATGGCAATATCCCATTTTATATGGTAACTTGGATGCTCACTGATCCCAAGGATACCCACAATACTGTTGCCCGTTAGCAGATATAGAAATAATAAGTGGTAGAGCTCTCCCCTTTGATTTCCACGTGTCTACATGTTCTTCGGTGTCTCCTGCAGAGCCAGCGTTTGTGCAGTAACTCTGTGCTAAGGATTTTAAGACCCTGAAAGCCCCCTCTAGCATGGATATCACAGAGCAGGACAGCTAATGTCAGTGCAATGCAACCAGTGACAACATAACACAAAAATTCCATGCCGATGTTATTATTTCTTATCATTTACCCGTAGGCACTTATTCACGAAGAGAATTTCACAAGCAGTCATTACAATATCATGTGGCAACCACTCCTCCATGCAGCCTTCACCCCCACATTCTTCCCACCCCCACACACTTATTGCGGATTTTTCTGGTAAATAGGTCATGTCTTTTGTCTGTCCTTTCTGATAAATAGGTCATTTCTTTTATATATCATTTTTTTTAGAAGATAGACAAGTGAAAGTGATATGAATAATACTAGATTGAGAGAGGGTATGTAATCATTCTATTTCTGTGTATATTTAACATGGATTTTACCATAAGTCTTTTAGTTGCCATGACTAAATACCGGTTTTCACTGCTTATTGTATTCTGTATTTATTTTGCATAGAGGCCTCTTCAACTAAGTAATAACTGCTATTTGCTTCACTTGAGTTCATCTATTGCTTCATAATAGTAAACGTTTATATTCTCAATCTTCATAAGATACAAATTCTATAGAATCCCTATGGTAAATACGTTAGGATATTCATCAAAGAAGTCCTCTGGTCCAAAGAGTGATGTTAGCATAAAAAGTGTGAGCTGCCAGCATGGGCATGGGTTCAACTACAAGTCAAATAAAAGCTTCCTTCAGAGTTGAATGAGTGCAAACTGGTGTGAACTGGGTTAAACTTCTGGTTTCCAGGAACCCCTGTAAAAAGCGGGAAGCTGCTCCTCTGTCCTAACAAGGAAAAAGCTGAACAAACTGAAAAGAAAACAAAAAAAATCAACAACTCTCTATCTGTAAGAGAAGTAAGGTCACAGGGCAAACCCCTGTCCCAATTTGGGAAAGACTGACAGTTAAATATAGAGAATGGTGACCTTCTGAGGCCGAAACCCACAAGCACTGACAGGCAGGAACTAGCCACTCCCCCGCACCCCCCCCTCACCCCCCGGGGCAAAGAAACCTCAACTGCAATTGACAAGTAGCTGGAGGCTCAGTGTCCACACAAGACTGGCAGTTACAAACTCCAGGGACCCCTCAAGGATGCTCCCCCACTTTGGTGAATGTCACCTCCAGCAGCACAACCAGGTTGTCACAGTGCCTATCTGTAAAAAATCCCCTTGTCCGGTCTGGCAGGGGAAGGGCAAAAGGAGCCATTTTTCAAATACTCCAGAGCCTTCTGTTCTCCTTACTAACCCCGGGGGGAAGGGTGATAAGTCACTGCAGGGTCCAGATTTGCAGGATGTGAGAGGCAGTGGCACAGAGTTCGGAGTGGCAGATGTGAAGGAAGCAGGAGTCTGATGTACTCGGGGAGAAGGGATAGACCAGCGTAAAAGAGGAATGACTTTGAAGTCTGGGTCTCAGTGCACACAGCCTTTGCCTGTGAAGTCGTGCAAGCTGAGGCAAGCCAGCCAACATTCTGACTGAACTCCAGCTGGCGAAACAGCGATGCTGGGCCCGGCCTCTGGAGTACGCTGTGAGGTTGGAGGGTGGGTTGAGATACTGTCTGTCAAGGACACAACCCACACTGGCAGTTCTACAAATGGGGGCAGTTCTACAAGCAAGATGCGATGTGAGGGCATTTTTAGAACCCTAGAACCCTGTGGTGTGTTTTTTACAAATGAACCAGAAAAAGAGAGAGAGAGAGAGAGAGAGAGAGAGAGAGAGAGAGAGAGAGAGAGAGAGAGAGAGAGAGAGAAAGAGAAAGTAAGTCAGGGAATATAGCACATACTGAATAGTAGATAACTATTAAATAATAATAGCTCATTTTATGTGTTACATTCTTATTGCTTAAAGACACATACAGAATCATTTATAACTGACATAGTAGCTGTGACTTGCTTTAAAATACAAACAATCAAACATACCCAGAGGTATTAGATAAAACAAGAATGGCAGAAAATGATGGGTAATGGGTCCATGTAGGTTCATTGTATATTTTCTCTATTTTTGTTTGCCTCTGAAAATTTCTACACAAACATACTAGAATATGCACCAAGAAAAGAAACAAACAAAAATTAAAAAACAAAACAAACCCTGTAGAACAAATTAATTAAAAGAAAGCAATATCAGTTAATCAATATCCTATTGCTTTCCTCGTGGATTTATTCTAATTGCACTCTCAGTGTAGAAGCTCCTGACGACTTGGATAGAAATGTGAAGTGCTTTTACATAGAGAGATATGAAAACCAGAAAAAAACCACAGAGAAATACGATTACTGTGCAGAGGGGGAGCAGGAGAGAAATGGGAACCAAGTTGAGAGCAATAAGAGCTGACCCAAGGTGGTTTCAGTGGAGATAAATCTAGGAACTAAGTTATTTTTGTTTGTTTGTTTTTGTTTTTAATGAAATCAGGCTGCCGTGAATTACTAAAATAATGAGGTTTTGTATCTTTGCTTAATTCGGATCTTTCTTGGTTTTAACCCCCTGCAGTCAAACTTAGGTGCTGTTTCTTCATTATTTTTTTTTTCAATTGTTTCTTTGAAAGTGATCTTTTTTAAGGCTTCACTGATTATGGTTTTGTCAAGAGAAAAGGATTAACTATCTCTCAGCCTTTGGAGAAACTAGTCACAAAAGGAGAAACTTTAGATCCCTAGTAAACAGAGAGCAATTCAAGAAATTTCAACTGACCTATGGAGTTGGGCCAGTCAGAAGAAAGGGGATGGCTGCAAATATTAATGAGCTGTAGATCTGGATAATTCAGGGCATCTATATGGAATATGTATGGAGTCAGTATAGTTTTCAAAAGCAGTCTAGAATAGGTAAAGCACTTCAAACATACCTAGAATTTAGCAATAAAGTGCTGACTGTTGTTAATATGCTTTTCATTTTTCTCATTGTTCAAAGCAAGTCTGGCAAAGGCACATGCCCTTGATCCTTAAGTGCAGCTATGTGGGAGATACTATCGATTTGAAAAGTGGCTCAGCAAATCAAAGATGCACAATGCTGTTAGAAGTCGCATCAATTTCCACCTCTGCTCTTTATTGTTCCGCTTTTAAATTAGAATTGCAACAAGTTTTTATCAGTCCCAAAGACTTGTCAAAGTACCCATTCAACTTGGAATATAATTCTTTCTAGAATATTCTAATATATACATATGTATATTAATTCTCTGAATTTTTGTTTTGTTTTTGTTTGGATTATAGACAGACATAGCTTTTCAAACAGAAAGCATGATATGAATATTGCATAGCTATATCTTCCCAGGCCTTGCCACAGTGTGTGTATATCTCACGTTAGTCACTCCTTCAAAGGTATGAAAGGCTTTTGCTCCATGTAGCTGCTAGCTGGGGAAGGATAGAGGTAAAGCTCTTATCAGTCACTGACTCCGCCTTCAACCACCTTATCAATTCCCAGGCATGCATCCATCTATGAATGAAATCAACAAATCATCACTGAATGCATAGCAGGAGATGGAATTACAAAATTGAGTGAGCTATGCTCCAAGCACAGAGGAATTCAGTCCCAAAGGGGCGAACAGGGTAATGATAGCACTGGATTCAGACAAACTGTGTTCACACAGTAGCACTATTCTCTAGCCTCTCTGTGCCTCAGTTTCTTCAACCACCCACCCTTTCAGCAAAGGCTAATGTGGGTAAATGCTTTATCAGGTTACTAGCAGGGAATCACTTGATAGACAGTAGTTATTCCAGTGTTGTACCTAATTCTGCCTGGGAAATTGAAAGGCTTCTTGTAAAAAGATAACAGAACTAAGTGTGGAGTCAATGCTATAAATTGGAGACAATTTACAAGGACAGCTGTGACATGTCTCTGAGGCAGTTAAGATCATCAGATGTCAAAGGAGTGAGACTGAATCAGAAGATGTTAGTTGGGTCGATGTTATATGAAGGGGTTGTGGGAATAAGATATGGGGGGTTATGAAGGGCCTTATAACAGGGTAAATGGCTTGGACTTTGATTAATAGATGTAAAGTGTCAACTGAGGAGTTTTAGAAGAGTGGTAAAATATATATAATCCACCCCGCCAGTTGTGTGGCCTAGAGCACAAAAGAGGGCTGGCGATAGGCCTTCAAAGAGAAAGTGATAATATTTGGAAGAATAAAGATGAAATTCAAGTTTAAGCACAATTCCAAAGTAAAGTCAATAAAACACTATGTTTTATCATAGAACAATAGCTCAAATCAGTGTTCAGGGGACCACTCTAGGAAGCCCGTTCCCACAGCCATCTCTATCTCCCAGTGTCTTCCTAGCCCAGTGTTCTCAACCTTCCTAAGGCCGGGACCCTTGCATACAGTTCCTCATGTGGTGGTGACCCCCAACCATGAAATTTTGCTACTGTTATGCATCGTGATGTAAATATCTGCCTTTTCCGATGGTCTTAGGTGACCCCTGTGAAACGGTTGTTTAACCCCCAAAGGGGTCGCGACCCACAGGTTGAGAACCACTGTCCAGCCTATCACACATTCACCTTAACGCCAAGTCCAGTTGGTTCCAAATCCTAAATCTCTGTTCTCTACTTGCCATCCTTACTATCATGGTCTTACATTTGTACATCACCATCCCTTCCATGACTCCTTCATTAGCCCTTAATTTACTGTTAAGTTCATCTCTTTTTAATTTATCCTTATTGGCTGTCACAACAATACGACTAACAAACCTTGATTATGTAAGCTGCCTGGTCAACATTTACTGATGGTTTGTCACTACTTAGAGATAAAAGAAAAAGCTTGCTTATAAACTAACTAGATGCCTACTTCTCTCAGTTATGGCCATGCTCATTGCAACAGTACCAGAGGCTGAGAGATTTTTGTTTACTCATGCACTAAGGACCTCTGATTTGACTCTGTCTTGATTTTTCTATGAAGAAATGCCGCATTCTTTTGACAAATCTTGACAGAAAGCCCCACCTGTGACAATTTCACAGAGACCTCTGGTAGACCTAAACAAAGCCTTTAAAGCCCTCCGTTAGCCTGTCCCCAACTTATTTCCAGTCTGATTCTTCCACATCTTCTACTCAAGCCGCAGAGGTCATTTCCTGAAACACCTGTGCTTTGCAACTTGGGAGTTTCAGCTCATACCATTGCGTTGTGTGGAACCCTCTGCCTCTTTCCCTCTTCCCTTTTAGATCCTGAAGATTCTCCACATCTGTCTTGTTTTGTGACATGTCCCCAGGCCACCTCAAACCACAGGAATCACTCCCTTCTCTGAAATGCCCTAGCACTTACCGTCTTGGTCATTCATTAATCATCAGTTCCTGTCTTGCCATATTCCTGTATTGTTGCACTATCTCTTGCATTGTTTTATACCTCTTAAAGTGTTTACGCTTTCTTTCCTGAACTGGATTGAAACTTCCTTGAAAGCTTGGACTTTGACCTGTGCCGCTATTATTTTTAGGCTCTACATAATATCTCATATCAAATAGGCACTTCATTAGTACTTGTTAATTGGCATGTTGACTGGTAAATCTACCAAAAAAAAAAAAAGGAACTAGTTGGAATTTGTGAACTAGAAAATTGTTTGAACTGATGAACATCATTGTATACTTTTAGATGTTTCAATTTTAAGAGAGTAATACAAGTA
Organism: Lasiurus borealis; assembly: GCA_004026805.1. NCBI lineage: Eukaryota > Metazoa > Chordata > Mammalia > Chiroptera > Vespertilionidae > Lasiurus > Lasiurus borealis. Next base: position 88,731 of record PVJN01001508.1, read on the forward strand.
TTTATTACCTTTTTATTTTATTTTCTCAGCTTCTCAGCTAGGCAAGGATATATGTACTTTTTGGTAAACAAATTATTGAAAGCCATATGACAACATAGTGCTCAATGTCTGGCTTAGTTACATTGCCCACTCAGCAGAGCACCTTCCCCTTCATGGACAGAGGGTGAAGAAGGAAGAAAGGAAAAGAAGAAGAATAAGGGACAGAGAAGGAAGAGGGGTGAAAAAGGAAGAGTCAGGGGAATTGATAGGAGGAGCAGGGAGAGGGAAAAGAAACAGGAGGGAGAAGATGAAAAGGAAGGAGGGAAAGGAGAAGGGAAAGATACTTTTCTGATTACATTGATGGATAAGACACTTCCTAAAAAACAGTGAGGATCCTATTTCTGACTAAACCAATTTTGCTTATTTTCACATATCACATATACAATATAAAGTCAATTTTCAGTGACTTAGTCAAAATTTGGTCTTTCAAAGTTATTCTGATGACTTAGAGCAGTGGTTCTCAACCTGTGGGTCACAACCCCTTTGGGGGTCGAACAACACTTTCACGGGGGTTGCCTAAGACCATTGGAAAACACAGATACGATTCATAACAGTTGCAAAATTACAGTTATGAAGTAGCAACAAAAATAATTTTATGGTTGGGGGTCACCACAACATGAGGAACTGTATTAAAGAGTTGCAGCATTAGAAAGGTTGAGAACCACTGACTTAGAGGAAGGTTAGACTGCTGGCCTGGAAGATATTAAGGAAGATCAAGGAGGGCCAAACTGAAACACTGGAAAGGGTGATAAGGTTTTTAAAAACTTCCACAGGTTTAAAAAAATATTACATGCTCTCTTTACTTGCCAAGACTCTTGTGACTCCCCTCTACCATTGGTAGGGGGTGGAGCATGAAGCAACATAGTATATGTTATAGAATTAAGTCTAGTGTAGGAAGCTAAGTTACAGAAAACTTTAAAATCACCATTTACTAGTAGTCCACTATTCCCCCTTCATACACGCACAGGTGGGGTCCCTCAGCCTGGCCCATGGGGATCAGGCCAAAACCGATTTCTGGGTCTGGGGTGCGAGTGAAACAGATTCAGGGCTGACAGTGCCCCAACAGCAACATAATCCATGGTCGATTCTACAAGGAACTGGGATCCCTCCTCTACTGGTCAGAGTATCTACCTCCTGCTGGTCATTACATATGATAGCTACCTGCAAAAGGTCAAATGGGTGAACAGGAGAATGGTCAGAAGGTCACTTAGGTTTTTATATAGGGAGATATGCTTTTTCTAATATGCTTTCTTCATTTCATTTCATTTCATTCTTGAACCTTAAGGCAATTTTGTAAATTATTTCAACTAAGTACCCTAAGTAAAATTGAAGTGCCTATGAATGTAAAAATTTCAATAGCTTAGAATCTTCTCATTTATTTAGTCAAGATTGTTCTTGGGTATTTCATGTAGTTACCAAAAGAAAAGAAAAAAAAAACCCACAACAATTATACAGAAGAAAAATCATGCCCAGCAGGGCATGCCCACCACTGCCTCACCTCTTGGCTATGAACCACGCCAAGTGGAGAGGCAGTGGTGGTTCTGATGAAATGAATGTTGCGCTAGCCTCTGCAAGCTTCCTCCCTCTGACAGAGAGAGTTCTTTAATGAGATGAGAAAGTAAGTGTTGAGGCAGTATAATTATTTACTAGAAATCACATGTCATGAGTTCAGTTTTTTAAAAAAGGAAGTTCAGGCCAAGCAAAACTCGGTCAGCAGAAGGCTTACGGAAATGTGTAGGTGAGGTCTGTCTGCAGCCTCCCACAGGCTTCGGCAGAAACAGCCACCAGGCCTGGAGCCCTTCTCTCTGTCAAAGCTAAGCCTCCTGGTCAGGAAGAGTAAAGGACAGCCATAACCCAAGCACAAATGACCAGGTGGCACAGACAGGCCCCCGTGTGACATTATTTCAGAAGCTCACACACTACTTCCTTCCACCCAAAAATAATCGTGGAGAGTTTTGAAAGTTGCTTCCACCAAAGCACGCATAGACACAGTGTGAACTGAGTTTACTCAAGTATTTTGTCCAAGGAGGAAGTTAGAAGCACAAGTGTGGGAAGATTTAGAGACACATCATTGTTCTTTGCAGCCATACATCTTCACATATATTGGTTTGGAGACCGTTTTCAGAAGATCTTATTAAAATGTGAACTGTCACCAAGACCCTCTTTTTCTTTCACACCTCATCACCTTTCTCTGCCCATCACATGCACATTTGCCCTGATGGTCTTCTGGCCTTGCCTAGAAGCTCACGCCTAGTGCCATCTTGGTACTTGCTGTTCTCCTCATTGCTGTGGTTTCCTGGCCACACAGGCTGGTGCGCTTCTTCCACTATTGATTCTCAGCACAGAAGACCCCTCCCCGGTGAAGTCTTCAGTGGCCCCCATCTGTAATAATCACTGCCAATCCTGTCAACACCTGATGCTAATTTATTTTCCTACTTGACACTTCCAACTTTCTCCTTCCCACTCTGGTATTAAAATGTAAGTTCTTTCTATGATTTCATTCATTCAACAAACATGTTTTGAGCACCTCGCATATGCCAGGCACTATTCCAGGTCTTTGTGATTTACAGTGAATAAAACACATACAGGGGCCTGCCTTCAAGGAACTCATGTCCTTGTTGTAGAGTGGAGGATTTTCTAAATAAACATCATAAATGAGGACATACATGTTCCATAGTAATGATGCTAGAGCCGTGGTAGGCAAACTGCAGCTCACAAGCCACATGTGGCTCTTTAGCCCCTTGAGTGTAGCTCTTCCACAAAATACCATGGCATAGGCGAGTCTATTTTGAAGAAGTGGCGTTAGAAGAAGTTTAAGTTTAAAAAATTTGGCTCTCAAAAGAAATTTCAATCATATTTGGCTATGTTGACTAATGAGTTTGTCTACCACTGTGCTAGAGGAAAGAAAATCAGAGGAAGTTAAGGACGATCAGGAGTGCCGGGTTGTGTGGGTAGGAAGAGATGGCAATCAAATGTAGAATCAGGGACGGTCTCAGGGAAAAGATGACATCTGAGCAAAGAGATGAAGGAGGTGATTCTCTTAGCCATTCAGGTATCTGATGGATGGAAGAACATTCCAGGCCGGGGAAACGACTAACACAAAGACCTAAAGTATGTGTGGAAATTTCCAATAACAGAGTCATTGTGGTTACAGTTTAGCAAGTGAAGAGGATAGGATAGAAGGTCCTAGAGTCAGTAGGGGCCTAGTTCAGAGTTGTTCTCTCTGAGTGAAACCAGGAGTCATTCAGGGTGGAGTAAAGGCAAGAAATGATCTGACTGACAGTTTGGAGATGCACCCTGAGTTAAGAAGAGTCTGTAAAGAGGCCAGGGAAGAGTGAGACCATATATATAGGAATAGCACGTATGTCTTCCACATGGGATACAAGCAGTGTTTGTCAAATTAACGTATGAATAAATACACTACATGGCTGAAGAATAAGATACACAGAGATCCTCATGGGCATGAAGTAATGGGTGGTGTGTTTTCACATCTTTGGGAATCAGGGGTACTACATTAGCATTACATCTTGTGTTTATGTGTCATATGAATATGTTTGTGTTTAGCTTGAAATACGTACATATAAACATTTACTGCCTGTCTTCTGTGTGGAAAGCACTTTTAATTTTAACAAATGACTTCACTTAGTTTATGCTACATGTATAAATGTATGCATAATATAGTAGTGACTAATGCCAAGCTCTATATAAAAAGGCTGCATTCATTTCCTCAAACACAGCCCATTCTAAATATTGCCTAACTGAGGTTGATTTTTTAAAATTTTAAACTTTACAGAAGAAATCTGTTCTTTTAAAAATAGTGGTCATAGTTTCGGTTCCCATTTAGGTATGTTAGTTTGAAAAGATGGAACACTTTTCCATAGCCACAGATTCTTCCTCAATCCTAAGAAAATGTTGTACAGACTGTATTTGGGCATAAGAAAAAAGTGACTCTGAATGGAGCAATGCAAACACTCCTGAGAGAAGAGGTTAGGGCAGGAGGCACATTGGCATTAGATACACATAGGAAAGGCAGCAGATTTTTAAAATGTACTATTGTTAAATACATCTCTATAGTTTCAATAATCAACAGGCAGTTTGGACAATTTTAGGGTTTGAAGAAATTGTTTGATTCAGCTAGTCATTCCCACACGTATGTGTGTGTGTGGCACTGATGATATGAAGTGAGCAGGACAAAAGTTTACTCTTTTAATGTGTAAAACATATGTATCATAAAATATGCATAGTATATGAAATATGTATTTATATGTAGGTATCTATATGTATATATACACACATAGTACATAAACAGACACACATAATATCGGTGATATGAAAATGTAATGGAGAAGACTGATTAGGGGAAAAGGAATCTAAAAAGATTCCTTAGGGTGGCAAAAACAAACAAAAAGATTGAGAAACATTTGTCTCCTGGGAAGCCAGTGATTGTAGTGAAATATGGTCTTTCCAGTGATAGGGAAAACACACTATAAACATAAGGTGTTATGGGAAGGCTGGATTGGGCATGGAGGAGGAGGTCAGGGAAGGTTTCTGGGAGAAGCCCCACCTCAGCAGAGCTGTGAGGGGTGACCACTAGGAATTGCTCAGGCAAATGTGTAGGGAATGTGGTGCTGGAATCAAGATAGAGGCAGAGCTTAGGCATAAGACCTGGACAGTCACTAACATGGACTTGCATTGAAACAAATCCACATAAATCCCTAAATTCGCTAGCTTGGCTAATTGAGCTAAGTAATTCATGACATTAGGTCACAGAGAAAACACTGCCAACCGAAAGCTGTATCTGTGTCATGTTTTGGACCTCAAGCCCGCCCTCTCTTACACCACGGCCTTTCGTTCCATCAGAGTGAGGCCCTCACTGCCTCCCGGGAGAGAAGCCTGACAGCCTTCTTACTTGTCTCCCTCCGGTCGCGCCATAGCAGCAGACCACAATGTGCTAAATCGAGCTACTGGGAAATGCCCTGATGTTTCATACCTCTGCTTTCACATCTTTGTGTCAATCCAAATCAATGCCTTAGCCTGTGGAGGAAGCATTTATGCCGTCCGACTTTAAACCGCTGATCTAAGCAGTTCAAGACCCTTTAAGACCCAGGAGTGGGGAATGTCTATATAAGGCCCGCAAGATCATTTGGTCTGGCCCTGTCCTGGCATGAGGGGTGAGTTAGTTAAATGTTTGACCAAATAGATCGGGATAATTTTAATTTGTAAGTTGATAATTGTGTATGGCCCGTGGATGATGTTCTAAATATTTAATGGCTCTTAGCAGAAAAAAGGTCCCCCACCCTTGCAAGTCAAGTTCCCAAACTTTTAGGAGTAGGCAAGGGCTTTTATCTATGAAGCTTTCTCCAGGAGCAAAAGCAAATAGAAAATAAATTACGCAAATAGAAAATAAATGGACACAAATAAATCTATATAATTTCCATGAGGGGTAAGCGTTAAAAAGGGAATGGGTTAAAGTGATTTTAGATAAGGGGGTGGGGATATCAGGATACGAAAAGTGATAGCTGAGTTGAGACCTGAATGTTCACGAGCCATGTGACTAAGAAAGGTCAGCCCCAAACTTAGAAAGCAGCGACTGGGAAGGCCCTGGGTGGAAATGAAAGTGAACAGAGGGAAACTGGGAGTGGGTACACATCTAAAAGGCTATATTGTTCTTAACATACACTGTTCAGTATCAGCAGCTCCATAGACTCTGCCACCCTGCACATACGTCCCAGGAACCCCAGAACCTTCTGAAAACGAGTAAGTCAAGTGTTAATGTCTCCACAGAGGCTGCACTTCTGCTCACGTGGCTATTTTCTGTCTGAAGGAGCAGAACCCATGTCATATCATTTGATATGTGGTTTTAATATCACCTCCACACTAAACGTAGCATACATGATATTGTCATACAACATCAAGGGTGAACCTGCCCAACCTAAAATCCATCTCTAAGAATCCTAGCTTTATCTGCCAAAGAGGCATCAGCGCACAGTTTTCAGGGTTAGCATCCCAGCTCTGACACTTACCTCGCTATGAGACCTTCGGCAAGTTACCTAACATTTCTATGCCTCAGTTTCCTATAAAATGAGAACAGTGATAATGGCTCCTAGGATTGTTTGTGAGAATTTAATTACAGTATAGTTTGTTTTAAAGCTCTTGGAAGACTTTTAACTCATTCAAAATATTATGATGTTTATTACATGGTTTATGAATTCCAGCTAAGCTATGCCTACCATCCGCGTTCAAATTCCTTCCACTTCCTCATCCTAGCATACTTTGTTCTTCATTTCCAAAGGCCAAATTTCTCCGAACTTACATGGTTCAGATAAAATGCCACAACCACCATGAAACTTCTGATTTCAGCTTCCAGGAATGCCAGTTCCCGCTTCTGGGCAACTGTTATTACTGCTGTTTATACCATTAGCTTCATCTGTCACTCCCTTCCAACGTGGGAGTAACCTTGCAATGCTGTCCCACAGAAATATAGCTTGAGACACATAAGTAATTTTATTTATTATATTTTAGTCATATACATTTAAAAAAACAGATGAGATTAATTTTAATAATATATTTTATTTAATCTCACACTCAAAGTATTATATTATTATGTAACTAACATAAACAAATTACTAATGAAATATGTTACCTTTATTTGTACTGAGTCTTTGAAATCCAGTATGTATTCCACACATACAGCACATCTCAATTTGGACAAGCCATATTTCAGGCATGTGCGGATCGTGGCTACCACTCAGGATCCATAGGCATGTGTGGATCGTGGCTGCCACTCAGGACAAGGCAGCTTTAAGGCATGAAGTACCCTCTATCGCTCTGTATTTGTCATCCTGTCTAGCATGGCACATTCCCTATTTCCAAAGTTCCATGAATATTTGTCAAAATAATTACTTACTTTACTGATTTATTTAAAATTGTTACAAAATCTAACCCGATGGAAAATATATTCCTGGTAGTCATAGCACAGAAAAGAAAAACAAAACAAAACATGGAAAGATAATTTTGGTATCTCTAAAGAATAAGTTTGTTCTTCCTCTAGAGAAGTGGTTCTCAACCTTCCTAAGGCCGCGACCCTTGCATACAGTTCCTCATGTGGTGGTGACCCCCAACCATGAAATTTTGCTACTGTTATGCATCGTGATGTAAATATCTACATTTTCTGATGGTCTTAGGCGACCCTGTGAAAGGGTCATTCGACCCCCAAAGGGTCGCGACCCATAGGTTGAGAACCGCTGCTCTAGAGTGATAAAACAACTTTTTCAGTTATTTTCTCATTAATAATATTTTTTAGAAGAACCAAGTCACAGATCACTAAAAGAAATAGTATGTATGGTAATAAAATTTGTTGTTGTTTGATCCGTTTGGAGAAACAACTCAATCTTACTTTCCTGATAAGAGTAAGAATCCTATATAATAAAAGGCTAATATGCAAATCAACCAAACAGTAGACTGACCAATTGCCATGATGTGCACTTTCCATCTGCAGGCAGACACTCACCGCAGGAGCTGCCCCCTGGTCCGGTCAGTGAGCTCCCACAGGGAGCACGCCACTCAGCCAGAAGCTGGACTCACAGATGGCGAGCACAGTGACTGTGGCAAGAGCCTCTCCTATTCCGTGGAAGCACTAAGGATGTCTGACTGACAGCTCCAGGTCTGTGAGAGGGTGTAGGCTGGGCTGAGGCCCCACTCCAAGTGCGTGGATTTCATGCACTGGGCCTCTATTTTTAAATAAGAGTAATTAACTCTTAAATGTGCAGGATTAGTGAATCTTGGTGAAAATATATTTTAAAATATTTTTTATTGATTTTTTTGCAGAGAGGAAGGGAGAGGGATAAGCTAGAAACATTGATGAGAGAGAAACATCGATCAGCTGCCTCCTGCACGCCCTCTACTGGGGATGTGCCTGCAACCAAGGTACATTCCCCCCACCAGAATCGAACATGGGGCCCTTTAGTTCCCAGGCTGATGCTCTATCCACTGCACCAAACCGGTTTCGGCTTGGTGAAAATATTTTGATGTCATTAGGGGTCATTCTCACCACATGATTTTTCCTCAAAGGGTTGTTCTCCAAAATATATCTAATGTTTTCATAATGATCTCCCAGTCACTCAAATGCAGTTACAGAGAATGAGTGACATTATTTCTGTATTCATTAACTACATACTGTCAGAATCATCCCAACTCTAGTTGACCCTGTCAGCAAGTTTGTATGAAAGTAGAAACCCTGATAGATAGTCTAAACTCTAAAATTGTTGCTACCCACTTATTCTTTATCAATTTTATTATTACCTTTCCTTTTAATTTCAAGTATCTGTGTGCAGAAGTTTTGATTGTGGTAGAGCATTACCAAGAATTAGTAAAATATGGTAATTAGGGAAGTGAAAGAACTCACCTTTGGTAGTCTCAATGGTAATTTGCACACTGGCAACTGATAATGGTTTTCATTAAGTATAAGAGGTTGGTCCAAGTTGTGGGCTGTCTTTTGTTTAGGAAGTTTGTAAACTACGACAGTGCCCTTATAATGCGAGCAGCTGTAGTTGCCAAATTCATCCACCTCTTTGATTTGGAGTTCCAGCCTGGGTTTTCTTTGTAAGTGAAAAATAAGCTTGTAGTCATTTCCATAATCCTTCCCATTGCCTACAGAGAAGTAAAATGCACTTGTTATTAGTAAGATTTACCACTTTGTCTTCATTTTTAAAAATCAAAATAATCGTGTATAATCCTTTGATGCACTTAAAGTGTTTTTGGTGTCATTGCCTCTTGTCAAAATATATCTGACAAATCAGCAGCAATAGGCCTTGAGACTGTGTAGATTACTCAAAAGATTTCTTACCTGTAATTGTACCAAGGACTCTCCACTTGCTTCTAGGTCTAATTATCTTTCATTTTCTATTCCATTTTGCTATATCAAGAAACTATTGGAAATATTCAGCTCACTTTGTGTTTAAAAAATTATTTTCACCTTGCAAGAATTGCTATTTCTTTCCCCTTTCTATATCATAGTGCACACTCTCATGACCTCATAGTGACACTCCAGATCTGCCCTCTCTTCTATGGGTGCCACTTACCAACTTGTGGCTTTTTAAATAAAGTTACAATTAACTAAAATTAAAATGTAATTCCTTAATCATTCTAACCACATTTCAAATGTTCACTAGCCAAAATTGTCCAGTAGCTACATTATTGGGCAGTGAAGAGGTAAAATATTTCCATCATCACAGAAATAGGCAGTGCTGTTTGAAAACTTTTACATGAAATAGTTACTAGATTCACATTACTGGAATTTCTATTAAAACCTGGTGAATTCCCCCAAACAATGATATGTCAAAGCCTTCACATTGCACATTCAAAATAATGAAGCTTTAGTAAATATAACCTTTCATCCAGGGGGTTTTACCCTGACAATCAGGATATTTTGCTTCATCACAGCAACCGTAAAGCAGACACTACCACGTTCCTTAAGGCATGTCCACATGACCCTTAGCCAGGTATAATGCAGCAGTCATAATATGTTTCTGACGTAAAGATATAAATCCCAGTCCACTCTCTACTACTTTCGTACCCTGTCATATTTATCAAGTTCTTTCACATCCCTGAGCTTCTCCGAGCTTTTCTTAACATTTTTATCTTTAAAAAAAGAGAAATAAAACTTACCTCCTAGGCTTGTCCTGAGAATAAAGCGAGATAATATGGATAAAAAATATTTGGCACAGGGCCTTGCCTATAATATGCTCCATAAATGATAGCAAATGATAATAAGAAGCAGAATTTTTCCCTTGTTTTGGATTTGTATGTTGAAAGTAATCCACTTAAATTTGATCTGTCAATTTCCCAGCACTCTCTGGATTTTGTAAGTACTGGGGGCTTCCTTGTCATTCAATGACAAGCTTACATGCTGAATTGACAGCTCTTACCCAGACAATGCTCACTCTAGCTGGTGTGCAGAAGAATGCCAAAGGTCAATAAAAAGACCATATTTTTCTCTTAGAAGTGAAATAAAATCCACTCAAAGAAGTCATCTCTATTTTATATAATGAATATAGAGATTTTTGACATTTCTCAGAGAGCAGTCATCTAAATGTATTAAAGTTTTAAACACTTAATCGCACAATACTATTGGGTTAAGTCCTTTCAAACGGTTTTGTCTTCATTTTTCCAACAGAAACTCCTTCTAACTGTCAAGGCACCATCCTAAGTACTGGGGATTAAATGGTTCTTGATAACAAGATACACTCTCCCTTCATGAGACTGTAGTCAGAGAAATGGTCACTGACTGACAATTAAATGAATAAGTAGATTGCATCTATGGCAAGGTCCATAAGAAAAGAAGTACATAAACTCTGGAGAAGTAAAATAAGGACAGGCATAATCAGAAAAGAAGGTGTCTTCAAACATGATCATCAGGGTGAGGTATGAAGATACAGTCGGCGACAGTTGCAGGTAGGGGTGGGGATGGGTGGGGAGGAGAACCCTAGGCAGACAGCCTCTGACTTCATGAGACTCACAAAAAGGACCCAGATACAAGGATGAACATCAATCCTTTACTCCTGGCTTCTCTTAAATAGAGAAAAAAGCAACAGTGGGCCTGCAGAGCTGAACATGGGTTCCTAGAACAGACAAAGCAGAAATGATTCTGGCATCCTGCCTGACTCATTTTTTCCTTGAGTGAAGATGAGCTCTTCTCTGTTCCTCATTCAGGGGAATTGTACACAGCCCGGCTGTCTTCAGGAACTCTGATTTTAGCACATGCTCCCTGGCATTACAGGCAAAAGTACCCTCAGTGCCACTGCCCATGAGAACCACAGGAGCTCTCTCTTGTTTAGGGCAGGAGGTAAACACAGCTGCTGTCCCAGGGTTTACAGGAAAATCATTTGCATCATTCATCTGGGTGGGGCACTTCCAGTTTTTGACTATCTATTCTTAGAGAGATTGTCCCATGGTGGACACCATGACTTCTGCTCCTGCAGCCAAGTAGGAAGAAGGGTTCCTTCCACCCTTCCTTCCTCCCCTTTTCTCCCTCCCTTTTCCCTTTTCTGACATTCTTGACACTCACTAAGTCCTGGCAGCTGACTCAGATGGCTGAGACTCTGCATGTGAGAGTGGAAGAGATACTTCAAACGGGGCCACTTTGGGTCTCATTTATATCCGAGACACCAGAACAACAGCCTCAGCTTCAAGCTATATCACTTTTGATGCAACAAAGAGCCCATGGGGCTTGTAGTAATTTCCAGAATCAGAGAGAAACATGGGCAGAATTCAAAATCAATGGGAACTATATTAGTTTATAAGTCAACAGAGAACATTACTCCAAGTCATGTCTATTATAAGACTGCTGGCCCAGAAGCCTATCTCTGGGTTCTCACTCACACCTCATTTTTTTAAAAATATTTTTTATTGAGTTCAGAGAGGAAGGGAGAGGGAGAAAGAGAGAAACATCAATGATGAGAATAACTGATCAGCTGCCTCTGGCATGATCCCTACTGGGGACTGAGCCCACAACATGGCCATGTATCCTTGACCAGAATCGAACCTGGGGCCATTCAGTCCACAGGCCAACACTCTAGCCACTGGGCCAAACCAGCTAGAGCTCCCACCTCATCTTTATAGGCATATCTGTTAGATACTATTCCACTTCAAAGAAAGGAGTTAGAGAAGGGAAGGGGTTGAATTAATAAAAAAGAAATTTCTGTGATGGCAGCTCCCCACCCCCCACCCCGAATCTGTCTCTCTTCGCTTACTCAGCTGTTTTCTCTTTGTTCTCCTTTTTCTTCCTTTTTTCATTTTGTTCATTTCCTTTTCTCTATTTTTTCTCATTGATTCCCTCACTTCCCCCACGTCTCCTGCCCCCTCTCAGATTCGCACACCCTATTTGTTTTTTTCTGAGCATCATCACATTTACTGAAAGCCTTTTGGAACTAGGACACAGCATAAGCATATGAATGAAATGTAAGTAAACAATTAAATTAAATAATTCCAATATATAGTAAGATTTATAGTGGAAACAAAAAGCACTAGATAAAAAAAAAAAAAGCTCTAGATAAATATGAGGATCAGCAGGAAGCAGGGGTGTGTCACCAGATCAGAGGATCCTTTTGGACTTTGATGAAACCTGTTGATTCTTTCTCAGAGCTGTCTTTCATTTTCCGTAAAATAAAATAAGTGGAATTACAAATAAGACCATTGTACTGGAATATAATGTTATCCACACATCTCTTAGGAGTCTGCTAACCCCAGGTTAGATTGTGTAAGACAACAAGAGTTTGGGTATTATTTTAAGTAGAATAGGAAGTAATCATAAGGTTGTAATCAGGAGAGTGGGGAAGTATTATTTATAAGAGATCCCTGTTGTTACAATATGGAAATGGATTTCCTGTCACTAATAGTAGAGAAAGAGGAGTATTTAGAAGGCAACTGCTTTTGTGTAGGAAAGAGATGATCCTAGCTTGGACTCGGAGAGTAATCACAGAGAAGGTGATTTCTAAGAGTGTCCCTTAGAGTCTGCCCATACAGGAAATGCCTCCCCTAAAAAGCAAAGGAAGACACTGGAAAGAAAGAAGTAAGTGAGTTTCTTTCCCTGCTGTTCAGAAGCCCCTCAGTCCTCGGGATTTTCCTAGGAATACAAGTTGAGCAAACTCCTTCTGAAGTTCATGGCTCATCACCCATAGAATATACAAAAAGGTGTCTCAATACTCACTTGAAGCAAATATGTTTCCGGTAAACCTCAAAAGAAGCTGTTCTCCTTCTTTCACCTGGAAATGGCGGGACAGCTCTGGAGGGCCACTGCAGGCTTCCACGCGCAAGCTCCTAAGCTCCTGGTTTAAATCTTTAGAAGGCACCACGGAAATAACCACTCTGTGTGGCCTGTCTTTCTGGTGGTACAGTACAATGCAGGCACTGGTGCTGAGCACGGCTTCCTCTAAAGACTTCACAAAAGAAACCAAATGGCTACTGTCCACAATGGAAGACAGGTGGACCACAATAAACCTGCATGGGAGAGAACCGTCATGACCAAAGGGAAACCTACAGTCTCCAAAATATAACTGATGACTAATAATAGCCAGGAAAGGAACCATTGTCATCTAAATTTCCTTTAAAACCAAGCATTCTTTTTCTCAATTTAAAAAAATATATATATTTATTGATTTCAGAAAGGAAGGGAGAGGGAGAGAGGGACATCAATGATGAGAGAGAATCACTGATCAGCTGCCTCCTGCACACCCCACACTGGAGATCAAACTGCAACCCAGGCATGTGCCCTTGACCAGAATCAAACCTGGGACCCTTCAGTCCGTGGCTGTATCCACTGAGCCAAACCAGCTAGGGCAAAATCAAGCATTCTGATGACCAATTGATTAGATTTATTAATGACTTTAATGAAACTCTGGCAATCAGGAAACCAGCTCAAATCAAACCAAATTCTAAAACAAATGTTTAAACAAAGAAGTTTTATAGTCTCACCTCAGTTCTAAATATGGCAGCATATTTTAAATTATATTTTAACTAGAGGCCTGGTGCATGAAATTAATGCATGGGGGGTAGTGTCTTTCAGCCCAGCCTGCTCCCTCTCCAATCTGGGACCCCTTGAGAGATGTATGACTGCCCATTTAGGCCAAATACATGTAGGATCAAGCCTAAACAGGCAATTGGACATCCTCTCACAATCCAGGACTTCTGGCTCCCAACTGTTCACCTGTCTGCCTTCCTGATTGCCCCTAACTGCTTCTGCCTGCCAGCCTGATCACCCCCTAACCACTCCCTGCCAACTTGATTGATGCCTAACTGCTCCCCTGCCAGCCTGTTTGCTCCTAAATGCCCTCTCCTATGGGCCTGGTCACCCTTAACTGCCCTCCCCTGCAGACCTGGTGACCCTTAATTGCTCTGCCCTGCAGGCCTGGGTTCCCCCAAACTCCTCTTACCTGCAAGCCCAGTCAACCCCAATTTCCCTCCTCTTCCAGTCTGGTAACCCCTAACTGCCCTCCCCTATAGGATTGTTACCCCCAACTGCCCTCCCTTGCAGGCCTGGTCCCTGCCAAGTGCCCTCCCCTGCTGGCCATCTTGTATCCACATGGGGGCAGGATCTTGTGATGACATGGGGAAAGTCATCTTGTGTGTTAGAATGATGGTCAATCTGCATATTAGTCAATCTGCATATTACTCTTTACTTAGATAGGATAGAGGCTTGGTGCATGTGTTGGGGGCCAGCTGGTTTTCACTGAAAGATGCCCTGGATCAGGATTGGTGTTCCCTTGGGGTGAAGGGTGGCCTGAGCAAGGAGCCTATAGTGGTTTGCAGGCTGGCCACACCCCCCAGTGACCCAAGCGGAGGCCCTGATATCTGAGATTTATCTATCTTCTACAATTGAAACTTTGTAGCCTGGAGCAGAGCCAAGCCTTCTGCTTGCTCTATAGCAGCAGCCATTCAAACTTTGCCGCAGGCCAGGGTGTGTGGATAGCTTGGTTTCCTCCATCACCAGTGGCAACCTAAGCCTCGCTCTGTGTTAGCAGCCATTGAAACTTTTTTGCCTTAAGCAGAGGCCTGGATGGCCAGGGTTTGCGGAAAGTTTAACTTCCTCCATTGCCAGGAGCAACCCAAGCCTCACTCCTGCTTCTCTGTGGCCATAGCCATCATGGTTGGGTTAATATGCATACTCGCTCTGATTGGCTGTGGGCATGACTGGTGGGTGTGGCTTGGGGATGTAGCAGAGGTATGGTCAATTTGCATATTACTCTTTTATTAAATAGGATTGGCATCTCTAACAGGTATTATTTTGATATATAGAAAAGAATGATGATCAAAATAATCTGTTTACTAGCAATAAGATTCCAAATATGTATATCATTAACTAGAGGTTGAAATATTCTTCTCTGTCATGTATTATATGGATCATGATGATGGGTTGAATTATTATGGGTTGAATTGTGTCCCTTCCACCCAAATCCATATGTTGAAATCCTAAAACCCAGTCCCTCAGAACGTGACCTTATTTGGAGATAGGGTTTTTAAAGAGGTGCAGTTAATGTGAAGTCATTAAGGTAGGCCCCAATCAGATATGACTGGTGCCATAAAAAGAGGAATTTGGGGCACAAAGGTATGGATACAGAATAAATGCCTGGTGGACATAACAACAGAAATCTATAAGCCAAAGAGAAAACTTTGGAGCGGGTCCTTCTTTCACAGTCCTCAAAAGGAATGAACCTTGCTAACAACACCTTGACTTTGAGCTTCTAATGTCCAGAACTAAGGCGATACATTTCTGTTGTTAAGTTTCTCAGTTTTTGCTACTTTATTCTGGGAGTCTAGCGAATAAATACAGACCCCTCCCCTTGGTTAGATCATCCGTCATTCAGCCCTTCTCCAGAGAACTCCCTGGCAGGAACCTTCAATCCAAGCAGTCCCACGTCCAGAGACGAGGATTGACTGATGCCAGGGTATAAAGCCAGACACCCTGGTATTCACATTGCAAGGCCTCATTGCTTCTTTCATTCTTTTTTCAGGATTCCCCTGAGGGCCCTTTTTCAATAAGTCATTTGCATTTACATCTTAGACTCTTTTTTTTTTTTTTTTTTTTTTTTAGGGAACCTGACCCAAGATAATTGTAGTTGTAAGACGTTCCATATGAAATAAAGGCTATCTTTTGACATATGATTGCCCTCTCTTTGTGAATGTCTACTTCTCATCAACCTTAAAGTGGTCTAAAACTCTTCTCACCATGAGCTGTCTAGAAACCATGGAAATGAAAAAGCAAAATGAGGACGCTGAAATAACAAATTTAGTTTACATATACATAGTTATGAGCGTACTATGAACAATTAATTACTATCGTCATGGAATTTCAGAAATGAAGGTGCTATTTTAAAATTATTTTGGAGGTAGGAGCGACCTATAAAAATAAATCTAAGTTATGAGTGGCTTCCAAAAGCAGTTATTAAACTATCATAAATGAAATTATAAATAGCATATTCACGTCCTTTCTGCTTTGCATTTTAAGCACACCCCAAAAGACTTTTTCATATTTCTATCTGAAGAATAAAAATTTAATCCTATGTATGATCCCATTTCTATAAAACCCATCATAAATCATCGGGGTGAACACCATCAGCTTTTATTGTTTACTGTTGTCTTACCTCTCCAAGTGTTCACACAATTCAAATGATATCAAGCCGCTCTGCATGGTTCTCACCACAACACTATCAAGCCCAAACCAGCCACTGTCTCGGCTTCTGAATCCCAGTAATTTCAAAGATTCACAGGCATTGTTTCCGGGTTTTCTTATAGAAGCACCTTTTGTCCTATGTAATGATAGCAGGAGAGAAATTGGTAAAATCTGTACAGCATAAATCATAGTTAATGCATTTATGTTTTTCATTAAGTGAATAACTTAATAGCAATTCATTAAGTATATACTATGTGCCACTAATTATGCTGTGCACCAGGAATAGAAATGTAAGAAACATATCACCCTTGCTCTACAGAACCTCATAGTATAATAATATTATTCTCTTACAGGACAAGGTAATCCTTGTGGTAACTAAGGTAATCAGTGCATGGTGGTTTAGCAGCAGAAGGAAGGTGCTCAGGGAAACTCACAAAGTGAAAATACTGACATTCCTGATATTTGACATGAGTTTTGGAGAATGAGAAGCATTTTACTACTGGCAAAAGAGTTAAGTGAACAGCCCCCAAAACATTAATAAACTCTCTGATGTAAACTTGGATGCTTTAGGACAGTAGAGTAGTAGTATAACATGAAAGGTAAGACCACAGACTCTGAACAAGACTACCTACTTTCAGTAACTGCATGACCATTTGGCGAATTTTTTTTAAATCTCTCTATATCTCAGTTTTCTTATCTATAAGAAAGATACCAGTCATAGTATCTTCATTATAGGATTCAATAAGTTAATATTTAAAGCACTTAAAATTGCAGTAACCATAAGTGGTATTGAATTTGCATCCTAATTCCTAGCCAATTAGCTTTCTGTACAATTCTTGCTTACCTGGCCCCACCCAAAGCCCTGAAAGAATCAGTGAGATGTACCATGTGATTCCTTCTCCCCAATCAGAACTGATTTGACTAACAGTACACCAGTTTCTAGCACCCAGTGAATTTGATTTTTCTTTGGAATTTAACTAAGAGGCCCAGAGATTGTAACTTGTCATTGTCCTTTGTCACTCCCTGGGCTATGAAAATGAATGAGCAGAGATATTATTATGAAAGAAAATGGAAGGGCAGATGCTAAGGAAGAAAAGAAGAAAAATGAAGATGAAAATAATCAGATAGTCCTAAGGATGGAGAAAGCAGAGATTACCTATTGTAGCCTTATAGCAGCTTCCTCTGTTTTGTTTTTTTAAATTCACTTAAATGGATATCTGTTCTTCACAACCAAAGGAAGAAAATCCTTGATACTGAACATCTTGCAGGAAAAATAAAACCCCCAATCTCATAATGATGGAATTTTAAGGGAAAGAACCATTCTAGCTAAGAACTAAAAATGAAAACTTAAGTGTGACTCACACATCTTTATTTTTTAACTAGAGGCCAGGTACATAAAATTCATACATGAGAGGGAGGTGTCCCTCAGCCCGGCCTGCACCCTCTCTAATCCAGGACCCCTCAGGGGCTGTGCAACTGCTGGTTTAGGCCCTACCCCTGTGGCAGCTGGACATCCCTCTTACAATTCGGGACCACTGGCTCCTAACTGCTTGCCTGCCTGCCATCCTGATCTCCCTAACTGCTCTCCTCTGCTAGCCTGATCCCCCTAACTGCTGTCCCCTGCCATCCTGATCACCCCTAACTGCCTCTGCTTGGCCCTGCTATCATGGCTTTGTTCAAAAGTATGTCTGGTCTAATTAGCATATTCTCCTTTTATTAGTATAGATAGAATTAGTTATGAGTTTAAAACTATGTTAGTGTCACAGGTTGAACTGTTTATGATCTATAAATTAGCAACAAAACTGGATTTAAAATGTCTACTGTGAAAACTTTAGACTGTATTGATCCTTCAGGGGTCAACCAGATTAGAATCAGGAGGATGGGGAGAAAATGGCATTTAGTTTTTGGTGTTTGGTTTATAACTCTTCATGTTAATGATTTACTAGCATAGGAAAATACACTTATACTGAATCCAAAACTTTGGTCATTTACTAGAAACTGACTTAATTAAATGTTATAGTGGTTTTTTTTTTTTGTGTGTGTGTGTGTGTTTTTTTTGGGGGGAGGGGGTTGGTTTGGTTTTGTTTTCTGATGGCAACTCTTACCTTTTTCTACCAATAGACTAAATTTTCCATGAGGACATATAAGGTCTCAGTTGCAGTGGGGCTGACTATGCTCCCAGGTCTAGGTGGGTATATAACCTGAGCCAAATAGTGAATTAGGTATTTATTAATGCTGTTTGGCAAAAACAAACAAACAAAAAACACAAAGCCACAATTTTCCCATTCTGAGTACATAATAGGGTTGTACTTCCTTGTCCCCAAGGCTTGTGGTTGTTCCGCCTGGTTAATGAATAGTGAATAAAGGAAGTATATGTCGCTGTGAGGTGAAGCATATGATTGCTAATGTGGGTCCAGCCAAACTCTTTCTTCTGCCACCATGACAGCAGCAGACAGTTCTTTCCCTCTAGTGTGAGTCTGGGAGTGAGGATGACCAGGAGGCATCCTGCCTCTGATAGCCACATGACCTGTGAGAGACATCAGGACTGTTGTTATAAACCATTGGGATATTAGGTTTTTCTTATCCTGCCATAACCTGGGCTAACCTGCCCTGTATAGTAGATCTTGCTATGGGTCCAGTGGTCTGTTCAGTGATGGGTTTGTGACAGATTTATATTTAGAATAACACTCTGGATCTTTATGTTTAATGCTGAGGACAAGACCTTCCTCTTTCCACTGATCTTGGAATTATGAAGATGTAGTCACATTGCAGTATAAAGGTCGAGCATGACAGAGAATGTAATTGGCACAGGAAAGACAGAGAAGTGAGACACTGAGTTCATTCTGGTTCAAGAAATACATAAACATAAATATAACCCCAGATTTTTAATGAATCCATTAAAGAAGAATTCTATTTTCAAAAATCTTAATTTTTTTCTATCACATAAAATCAAGAGTCCTTAATGATATAAAAATCAAATTTAGACTTCATCTTTCCAGCTTTCTTGGGCTATAATTGACATATAACAATATGTAAGTTAAAGGTGTTCAAAGTGATGATTTGATGCATATATTTATTGTGACATGACTATCACAATAAAGTTAATTAACACATCCATTACCTCAAATTTAGACTTAACTATTATAGATATAATTCATATTGAAATGAAATGATTTGGTGTCATTCTTACTTATCCCAGCTGTTCTGATCTCTGCAAATAAATGCTTCCATTTATGTATGGGTGTGGCAAATGTAGGTTTACAGTTGTGAGTTTACAAAACAGAAACTCTTGTATTATTATTAATCACTGTATTATTTTCCACATGATCAACTGTAAACCTACTTTTGCTCCACCCTGTAGGCTATTGGCAAATTTTGACAATTAGTATAGCAGAACAGTGATAGCACGTGACCCTCTCAGAGATAAGATAAAATTCTGATACACTAAGAATTCTATGAAACATAATCAACCTCTATTAATTGAATTTGTTCATTTAAAAATAACTGACCTTGTTATTTCTTGAGTTCAAGACTCTTCCTATGTCCTAAATTCCAGGCACTTAGGGGATCATAATCGGCCCATTCGGGATCAAGTACTCAATAATAATGAGCAGGATCATTGAAAAATATGAAAGATCCTGTTAAATCCACATAGAGACAAAGGACAGTTTCTAGAATTTGTCATATAATTCCTCCAAAATAAATTAGCAGGGTACACAAAGCAACAGGTGTCAACTCCAGGCTGTCTTTTTGACCCTAATGCCCAATGCCTCACAATTAAAAGACATTCTGGAGATTTTTCTCAAAAAAGACCTGCTCCAAAGTACTTCGTTATTTTGTTTCCACAAGTAGATCTAGACATTACTGGGAACTTTTCCAGGAGAATTTCTTTTACATTTTTTACACTTTATATTTTTAGAACAGTTTTAGGTTCATAGAAAAATTGAGAGGAAGATACAGAACTTTCTTATATATCTCAGGCCCACACATGCATAGCCTTCTCCATTATCAACATCCCCCACCAAAGTGGTGTGTTTGTCAACTGGTTGACCTACATTGACACATCATAATCATCCAAAGCACATAGTGTTGTCCATTCTGTGATTTGGAAAAATGTATAATGACATGTATCCATCATTATGTATCACCACTCTTGAAATCCTCTATGCTTTGTCTATTCATCCTCCTCTACCCCAAACTCTGGCAACTACTGATCTTTTCACTCTCTCCATAGTTTTGCCTTTTCCAAAATATCATATAGCATTTTCAGTTTAGGTTCTTGCACTTACCAACATGCTTTTAAGATTCCTCTCTGTCTTTCTGTGGTTTGATAATTCATTAGTTTTGGGCACTGGTTAATATTATTGTACAGAATATTATTTATCCATTCACCTACTGAGTTATACCTTAGTTGCTTCTAAGTTTGGGCAATTATAAATAAAGCTGCTATAAGATCTTTGTGCAGGTTTTTGTGTCAACATAGTATTCTACTCTCTTGGGTCAATACCAAAGAGTGCTGTTGCTGAATTTTGTGGAAAGCATATGTTTAGTTTTGTAAGAAACCAACAAACTGCCTTCCAAAGTAGCTGTATCGTTTTGCATCCACACAAGCAAGAAGTGAGAATTCTTGCTGCTTTACATTCTCACCAGTCTTTGAGGTTGTCAGTGTTCTGGATTTTGGCCATTCTAATAAATATGTCATGGTACCTGACTGGTATTTTAATTGGCTTCTCACTGGTGACATATGATATAGAGTCTTTCCATATGCTTATTTGCCAACTGTTAACTTCTTTAGTGATCTCTCCAATAATAAGTGATAATCAAGTGAGCAGAGAAAGGAACTGTGATCCTTGGGATTCCATCCACAAAATGTCAATTCAAGACCTGAACCAAGATTCTCAAGGAGGCTAATGCAGTTTCAAGGAAAAATCACCTGGTTCTCAGCAGGGGTAGGAACAAATGTCATCTGGAGAAAAAGAGCTCCATTCATGCTGCAGAATTCCCAGCCATGCATGCTCAAAAACAAAGTCCCAAACACAAGGAGATAAATACCACGAGTGACAGCAGAAGCAACTGGCAACATCCTCAAAGACTATCGATTCCAGAATTAGTAGATACAGAACGAAAACAACTATATATGGAAACCTTGATAAGATAAAGGACAGTATCATAAAAACAATCAGGCTGCAAGAGGCTGCCAAGAGTGACTGGGGAGATTTGGATAAAAGCTAAATAGAATCTTAATGCATAACATGTATAATTGCTGGAAATAATAACTCAATGATAGATTAAAAGTCTATTTTAAAAATATACATGTTTGTGGCATTTGAACTGGATTGTGAAGAAATTACTTTGGATATAGTACACAGAGGAAAGAAAATGGAAGAGAAGAAAGGAAATGAAATTTAGAAAGAGATGGCCTAATACACATCTAATTGGAAACCCAGTAGATAAAATAGATGAGAGGCAATATTTCATTAGAAACCATATAAGGATTTTTTAGAAAAGTAAAAAGACAAATTCATTCTTCAAGAAGTACAATGTATTGCATTCAGAAAAAGCTTTTAAAATTCTTATCTAGATACTTAATAGAAAAAAATTCAAAACATAAAATACCAAAGCAGCCAGCAAGATAAAGCAGATCACCCATAAAGTCATGAAAATGAAATTCACTGTAGTCTTTACAACATTGATTTTTTAAAAAATCCATAAACAGTGGCACAATATTCACCAAAGAAATGAGGGAAAAAATCAATGTAAATCTAGTATCTTATGCCTTAGCTGGTCTCCAAAGAGCAAAACATACCTCTCAGTTTTCATGCCCTTGTGTAGCACTCTCCCACAGTGACCCAGAGTTCCCTCTGTGACTCACTTAAACCAGTAGAAAGTTACAGAACTGATGATATGATAATTCCAGACTCCAGAATTGAGAGACTAGTAGCATCAGCTTTTGTGCTTTCTGAAGCGCCGATACTCGATGTAAATAGTCCAGCTATACTTCTGGAAAGACCCCATGGCAGAAAGAGGCCATATGGAGAAGTCTGATGGATGAAAAAGGCCTTGGAATTACATGGAGAGAGAAAGAAGCAGAACTATTTCTGCATATCAGCTGATCCCAGGCTTCCAGCACTCACTGTAAAGGCTCTGGACATGTGACTAAAGCCATCTTGGATTCCCCATCCTCAGACTCTGAAATATCTGAAATGTTTAACAAACCCCAAGCAAGGTCAACAAAAGAACCACTCAAACAACCCACAGAATCATTGTAAATAATAAAGTAGTTGTTGTTTGATATGCAGAAAATAGGTAACTGAAGCACCCAGTAAAATTCTAGTTTAAGAAAATGTATACAACAGACAAATGGAAAGACATCCATGCTCATGGATTGGAAGAATTAATATTATTAAAATGTCCATACTGCCCAAAGTGGTCTATAGATTCAATACAAACTCTCTAAAATTCCCAAAGGCATTTTTAACATAAATAGAAAAAATAACCCTAAAATGCATATAGAACCAAAAGAGAACCTGACTAGCCAAAGTAATCATAAGCAAGAAAAACAAAGCTGTAAGCATCACACTTCCGGATTTCAAAATATATTGCCAAGCTACAGTATTAACAGCATGTTACTGACATAAAAACGGACATATAGACCAATTGGAAGAGAATCGAGAGCCTAGAAACACGTCTGCACTTCTGTAATTGACTGATCTTTGGTAAGGATGCCAAAAACACAATAGAAAACTGTTTATTAAATGGTCTTGGGGAAAACTGGACATACACATGCAGAAGAATGAAATCGGGTTGCTTTTTGAAACCATATACAAAAATTAACTCAACATGGATTAAAGACTTCAATGTGATGATTGGAAGGGAAAACAAAACTGTCATTGCCTGAGGATGATGTAAGAGTTTACATACAAAACCTGAAGGCATTCTCAAAAACGTATTAGGAATAATGAGAGGGTTTAGGAAGATGCTGGCTTCAATACCATTGTAGAAAACCCACTATATTCATCCTCTCCAACAAGTAGAAAGCAAAAATCTTAAGTTCTATTTTTAATTGCAGCCTAAACTATCAAGTATCTAGGAATGTCTAGCAAAGTCTGTGTAGTACATATATTAAAATACTGATCAGTGGAATAGCTCAGAATAAGGAAATACGACAGAGAAAGCATTGCAGATTGTTATTGAAAGGAAGAACCATTCAAAAGCAATGCTGGGAGAATATGTTAGCCACACAGAAAATTAAATTTCTACATCACACTATATGTAAAAATCATCAATTTCAGATGAATTGCAGACATATAAAATGCAAACCTTTGAAATTATGTGATAACAAAGATGAATGGCTTTGTAATTCCAGGATATGGAAGATTTTAGCAGCAGGGCAAAAAGCACTAATCGTTAAAGAAAATATAATAAATTTGACACATAAATATGAAAATACAGACCACAAAATGGCAAAGGATTAGCACTGATGATATAAGAAACACTATTAATCAAGGTAAAAATTTTAAGATGAGCAAACAAATTAACAGATATTTCACATATAAAAAAACACAAATGTCTAACCAACAAAATTCTGAAAGACATCATTTTCATTATAATCAAAACAGTGCAGTTTAAAACTACATGAGATTCATTTTACACCTATTAGATTTTCAAAATTATAAAATCTGACAACATGCAAGGCTGGAGAAGATGAGGAGCAATGGGAGGAGACTATAATTTCATTTTACCCTTTGGTAAAACTTGTAAAATCGAACACGTGCATACCCCATGACTCAACAATTCATTTTCTAGGTATTTACTCTGAAGAAGTACTTGCTCAAATATACTTTGAGTCAAGAATAGATATATAAACACTTTTTATATTAGCAAACAAACAAACAAAAACCCAAATAAATAAAACTGATAATGAAAAGAACCTAAGTGTTTATCAGTAAGAAAGTACGTACTGATACAGTTATTCAATAGAATTTTTTGAAGACGTGAAAATGAATGTACACAACTCTAAATGAAAAGGCAAGACTATACACAGGAGGGTAGCATTTTTACTTTTATCATACATAGACAAAGCCAAATAAGACACTCTATAGAGATGAGATAAAACTAACATACATATAAGCAAAAGAATGGTTAAAAATGTTCAAATGTGTTGAACTTTGGTATGGATGAGAAGCAATTATGTAAGACTGAGGATGAAATAGGGGAGTGGCAAGTATGGATATTACCCACACAATTGGATGGGTAATATCCAATCTCTTTAGTTATGTGGTAACTTTACCAATTTGTCCATTTTATTATTATACCAGTGCACAAAATTCGTGCATGATGGTGAGGGTCCCCTCAGCCTAGCGTGCAACCTCTCTAATCTGGAATCTCTCAAGGGATGTCTGACTGCTGGTTTAGGTGCAAACCTGGTGATTGGGCCTAAACCAGTTGTCGGAAATCCCTCTCACAATCTCCTAACCACTCACCTGCCTGCCTACCTGATTGCCCCCAACTGCCTCCCTCCTGCTGGCCTGGTCACCCCTAACTGCCCTCCTTGTCAACCTGGTCACCCTACACAGCCTGCTGGTCAGTCCTTTGGTCATCCCTCACTAACCCCCCCATGCTGGCCTGGTCACCCCATGCAGCTACTGGGTGTTTGTTATTGTTCAATTGTCCTGTCTGGTCATGAGGACCTGGCTTTTTATATATATTAGGATAATTTGACATATATTTTACAAATATTCTTGTGTATGATTCACATATTGCATTTGAATAAGATAATCTTGAATCCAATAGTATTATATAGAAATAACCTTTTTTTTTTTTTTATGAGCTACTCTTCCCTTGTAACTCTTTAACATTTCTTGGGTAGTGTGGAATGTTTCTATTTA
This sequence comes from Lasiurus borealis, assembly GCA_004026805.1. Lineage (NCBI taxonomy): Eukaryota > Metazoa > Chordata > Mammalia > Chiroptera > Vespertilionidae > Lasiurus > Lasiurus borealis. The sequence continues at coordinate 113,823 of PVJN01001508.1, forward strand.
ATAAATTTCCCCTTTGGTTACTGTCAATAAATCTTTTCTGGCTCACAATGAAATGACTTTCATCTTTCCCCCAGAAATCATTCAGACATGCAGGAATGTAAAGCAATAAAGAACTTTAATTTTCATAGTCAGACTGTGTTTTGGCCTCAACCAGTTTTTATCTTTTTATGTTATGAGGCATGGATTTCTTCACTTTGTTTCTATTTCCATAGAAAATGTTCAGTTGGCTTTCACTCTTTAAGGAATGCATGTCAGATAAACAGTGATAAAGATTCTCATTTGATTAGTTTATGCTCCACTAGATGGAGAAAAATGCATCTACCATATCTAGCACTGATAATAATTATGTCAATTTAGCATTGTCAAAAGTACAGAAAAATTAGCCTGGCTGTCATGGCTCAATGGTTGAGCATCAACCTATGAACCAGGAGATCATGGGTTCAATTCCTGGTAAGGGCATATGCCCATGGCCAATGTGGGGCATGTAGGAGCTAATCAATCAATGATTCTCTCTCTCATCGTTGATGTTTCTATCTCTTCCTTCCTCTCTGAAACCAATAAAAAATATATACATTTTTAAATACGTTGCTTTTAAAAAATAGTACAGAGAAATTAATTATGTAATTTACATTCGCACAAATTTGCTCATTAATTTTGTTCCACTTAACATTTTTTGAGTACGTACTAAGTTATACTTTTGCTGACTGGTGATAAATGAAAAAAAGGACTTGATACTACAGTGCAATATAGGATATGCATAAAGAATGGGGCTGACACAGAGGTGCAATCAGTCCCTCTGGATAAAATGAAAATCTTAGTGGGGAGGGGGTGGGATATCCTAGATATGAAAACAAGTAAAAAAGAATCTAAAAATGCTAGAATGTTCTAATCTCCCCAGGGAACACAAGGAACCGATTCTATTGATATTCCCACCCTGGTCAGCCTCCAGGTGTGTGGGGGCTGATGCTTAACATATATTGAGAAGCATTAGATACAGCCTCCAGCTGTTAGCTGGAACTAAGTCATAAAATTGGAATCCCCAAAGGGCAGCATTGTCCATGAAATGAGAAACAACAAAGCAACTTAAATCTCTTTGAACATTGGTGCAAGAAAGCAGCAAAGAGGCACATAAAGACTGCTCCCAGTGGACGGAAAGGAAGAAAATTTGATCTGGTTAAAAATTATCTATACAGCAGTCTTCAGGTTACACTGGACATGACCTACATCGTTTCATGGTTACAATGCCATCTCCCATTTATTTATTAAAAAAAAATTCCATCATTTTGACTTATGTTTGTATGTATGTATGTATGTATGTGTTTTATGTTTTTTTTTAATTATTTATTTACCACAAGTAAAGGTCAGGAATTGTTATCTTTCTTTTAATATATTTTTTTTTTTACTGTTTCACTTCATTACTGCTGTCTATGTGCTCCATGTGAGTGACATAGGTGCTTATGTAGGTGGGTTCTGACTTTCAATGCACATTGCGTTACTTCGCAATGTAAGATCTCCGATGTAACCCGAGGACCTACTATATATGTAAAACCCTAATATTCAAATAGAATGAACAGTGGAACAAGCGAACAACCCATTGCTATGACATGCCCTGACCACCAGGGGGCATGCGTGGAACATGGTGGGCATCTGCAGCAGGTGGCGGTGTGGAACAAAGTGGGCATCAGCTGCAGCAGGATAGTTGGAACAGGTGAGCAGGGGCACCAGACCAAGGTGGGGCACCTGTCGCTGTCATTGGGGCAAGCCTGTGGTAGTTACTGAAAATTCTTTGCTCCCATATGCCACGGTCTCGCCGGGCACTCACACCTGCTGCCAGCACCAGAGCTTGTGCTCGCAACCACCGCCGGCACCCGGTGCCTGGCACTCGCCCCCATCGCTCGGCACCATCGATATATTTTCATTGATATGCAGAGACCATGGAATCAGATAATGGCACTGGCCTCAACTGCCCCTGAAGGCTTCCCCTTACTCCTGAGGGATAATCAGGGCAGCAGCTGCTGTTGGCACTCACTGACAGTGCCAGCCGCACTAGCAGCTGCTGCTGGTGCCAGCCCCAACCGCTCTGTGCCTTCAGGGGCCAGGAAAAGCACAGAGGATGGGCTGAGACCTGGCCCTGTGCCCACAGCAATCTCACAGCCCACACTTCCTTTCGATGTGTACAAATTTGTGCACTGGGCCTTCAGTAACCAATATTTGGAAGGGAATTTCTAAGGGTAAGAGACTGCAATTAGTATGAGAGACAATGTTCTAGATTATAGCATGCTAATAGATATTATAGTAATCATTATGTTAGTATCTTTACAATGACGAAAGTTTTAAAGGAATACATAGAAAGTGTAATTAAAAAAAAGAGCTTGGAAAGGAATGATTTTTTAAATTTAGCAACAGGCTTTTTACATGAGAATTATAATGATTAAAATGAACAGTTGAAAGAACTTTTGAGAAAATTGGTAATATATATGATCAATCTACTCATATTACCCCAAATGCAAGATATAAAATATTAAAGATTAAGATCAAGATATTATATTTAACACATTTATATTAACTTACTATAATTGATGATTTTATTTACATCAACTTTTCTCTTTAATGTCACTGTGCTACTTTCTTTTTTTCTTTGTTATCTTTGCTATAATAATTTTTCTTTTTTCTTTTGCTTTTATATTTATATTCAATACCAGATTTTTTTATTTTTTAAAATATATTTTATTGATTTTTTTTTATAGAGTGGAAGAGAGAGGGATAAAGTGTTAGAAATATCGATGAGACAGAAACATCAATCAGCTGCCTCCTGCACACCCTCTATTGGGGATATGCCCACAACCAAGGTATATGCCCTTGACCAAAATCAAACCTGGGACCCTTCAGTCTGCAGGTTGACTCTCTATACACTGAGCCAAACTGGTTAGGGCAATACCAGATTTTTTTTTTTAATTTCTTACATTTTATTTTATCAAGTCAGTTAATTAATTTTATCTATTTATTTTGTTAAGAATATGCGAGTAGTACATTTTTGTGAGCCCTTATCTTTTTAAAAGGGGAATAACTCCTTTGTTGGTGATAACCCTGATTCCCCAACATCTTCCCTTCAAAATTTTGAAAGTTATAGTCCATTTTTTTCCCCTTAGTATTTAGTGTGACAAAGAACAAGACTGAGACTACACTGATTTTATCCCTTCTTTCATTAAGTGTTTCTGTTGAACAAATGCTGGTAGAATTATATTTTATTTAAACAGGCATTTCCATTTTTCATGTTATGTCTTTTCTTTTTCATAAATTTTGCCTAATAATCATTCCGTACTTTCTAACTCAAGGTTTTAATCAGCATCAGAAATCTAAGTTTCACTATTTCTTTGATTAATCCTTTTGTGGCTGCTTGGATATCTTCTTGGATTGTACCTTTAATTATTAGGTTACTTCACTTTAAATGGTTTCTAATCATACCTTTGTCCCTTTTCATCTCAGTTTATCATCTTTGTATTTCAGCCAGTTGTTCTTTCTTTTTTTATTTTATTTTTAATTACAGTGTACACACAATATTATCTTATATTTCATCCTGTTGTCCTTTCATCTTCTGGTCAATTCTGATGATCTGTTTCTTGGAAATTTTGTTTCCTGGATACTACTAAACTTATAAAATAGAATTCTCTGATATTCTTCAGGTAACTATAATTCTCACTATATGAAAGCCAGGATGATGCTTTTTCTTCATTTCTGTTTTTGTTTGTTTGTTTGTTTGTTTATTTCTTTTAAAATCTTGGTATTGCTTGGTTTGTTTGTTTTTTCTCTTAAGAAACCAAGTTGGATTTTTTTTTTTAATCTTTGGATGAATATTTGTCTACTCACCTTTAATTCAATAGCCATTTGAATCTCTTTCTTAGATTTGGATGGCAGATCTGTGTGCATAATTTTTAAACCAATTTTCGGTGTTTCACCATTTTTACTGAATATAATTCTTCTGGACCAATGTGTAGCCTCATCTTACCTGTGCTGACTGGATTTCCACTGCTTTAAGTCAACTGAGTGTATGAAATGTGCCACCCTCAGCGTGCATTTCTGTTAGGGCTCTTATTGCCTCTATCTTTGTCCATGTGCTTGTGGGAATTTCATTTTTGACAATGCAACAGGCTGCCCCAATTTCTCTGTACATTCTGTTCTATTGTTTCTGAGGGAAGTGGAAATATAACCAAGGATGAGCAAAAGAACATTGATCTAATCACTTCCAAAAATTACATGTGTCCTACAGAGATAAATGTATATTTTCATTGATATGTATAGACTATGGAATCAGATAATAGGGGGCAGGCAAACGATTACTTCTGTCATCTTTCTGGCAAATGGTATTGCTTTGTTTTATAATGTAAAGTACATATCAGTCACAAGTTATTTTTATTAATTCTTTGCTGTGTACTCTACAGATGGTATAAATACCCTAGTAACAAATTACTAGTCAGAGTCAATTTTTATGGACAAGATTTTATATTTGAAATAGATAAATATATATGTATATATGTTATATATGTATTTTAGGGAATATTTAAAAGAGAATGTCCATCTATTAGACTGATACATTTTCAATTAGAAATTTCTGGATAGATCTGCTTAAAATCTTACTTTACGATGACACATAGGTACATGGGTTAACTAAGTTGCCACTGGGATATAGTATATGTGTTATACATATTTCTGGCAAATGGAGCTTATACACATATACTGCATTTTTCGGCATATAATACGGCTGAGCATATAAGACGACCCCTAACTTTTCCAGTTAAAATATAGAGTTAGGGATATACTCGCCCTATAAGATGACACCCAGTGTATAAGATGACCCCCGACTTTTGAGAAGATTTTCCTGGGTTAAAAAATCATCTTATATGCCAGAAAATATGGTATATTCCAAGTAATAAAAATATGTATAACTGGATTGTGCCTATATATCTATACTCATTCTCAGAGATCTCTACTTGGGAAAGTTTGATGGATTCTTTAAGCCAAAACGCAACATCCCACTAGTGCCAACACCCTGGGAGAGAACAAATGACCAGTTTCTCCATTTCTAGCCTTACATCTTTAAACTGAATCAATAATGGCCACATGAAGTTATGGTTACAGATAGAGGAATCTGGGCCCATACCTACATTGCACTACTTCATAGGTGTAGCTAGTTTGTACAAGTGCTTAATCTCAGTTTTCTCACTAATAAAATGGAGATGAGATGATGAGGAGATTGGATGAGATAATATACATAAGGGATCTGGCACATACTAGATTCTCAATTAATAGTAGTGATTTTTATTAAATGTCTGAAGTTGTTTCTCCCTCTTCTGTTTTGTTTTTTAATTCTTTTTTAGAACTAGATAATAGAAACATTCCCTCCTACCTTTTTTCATTAGGAAAAGAAAATAAACATTAAAGGAAAGACAGGAATTTAGATCAGTATTACATGCTAATCCTATTCAGAGTTAGCATGTCATTTGCAATTTCATTTCTAGCTGGTAGCTCAATAGTATATATTGGTCTTATTGGTGGGGATTTTGTTTCATTTATAAACATCAGGAGAGGAAGGAAGCTATCTATATGGTAAATATAGAATCAAATTTAATTTCTTGGAAAAGGTCAAGTTAATATTTTTCCTATATTAAGAGAATACTCTTAAATACAGAAATTAAAATCACCATACCACATCTCTGTAATTAACTATATCAAATTCTTTGAAAGCCAGGACTGATTTTGCTTGTTTGGTATTGTATAGAATACTTTTGGGCCATTACAGCATAAAATCATTACCCTTTATGGATCCACATTTTATTTCTATACATGAAATTCATGCATGGGGAATGGAGGGTCCCTCAGTCCGGCTTGCATCCTCTCGCAATCCAGAACCCCTTGGGGAATGTCCAACTGTTGGTTTAGGCCTGATATGATTGGGCCTAAACTGGCAATCAAACATCCCTCTCACAATTGCTGGCTCCTAACTGGTTGTCTGCCTTTCTCATTGCGCCTAACCACTCTGCCTGCCTGCTTCATTGCCCCTATCCACTCGCCTGCCTGCCTGATAACCCCTAACCACTCACCTGCCTGCCTGATCACCCCTAACCACTCTGCCTGCCTACCTGCCTGATTGCCCCTAACCGCCTCTACCTCGGCTCCTGCTGCCATGGCTTTGTCCGGAAGGACATCCGGAATGATGTCCGGAAGGTCATTCAGCTGTCCAGTCTAATAGCATATTACACTTTTATTATTGTAGACTGAAAATGTCATAATATTTTAATGCTGATATTTAAATACAAGACATTAGATCACATTTTTCAAGCATTTGGGTTTCTTTGTTTATCATCAAGTCAGTTAGAGATATGAGGATCTAACTTACCAGTTGAAGTACAAAGGTACCATCTTTTTCGTGGTGGTAATGCCTCTTCTATTATGATCTATCTCAGACCCGAAATTCTTTTTATCAGGGTATGAAGAACAAGGTAGGCATACAGTGACTGGCTTCTGGAAAGGATGTGTGGATGGATGCTGCACATGAATCAGAGGGCTGGTGGACAGTACCGAGTAAGAAGTATCTTGCTGTGTTTTTAAATATGCCACCAGAGATGGGTCAACTGGTTGTATCTAAACAAACAAACAAAAATATATATAGGTTGTCCCCCCAAAAATGTATACACAGTTTAACAACTGATAATCCAATTTCACTGCTTTTCAGGTTTAACTGATTTCAAATAATGGGTGAAGCCTGACTAAGCTTTGGACAAAGAAAATTTATCCCAAAGTGCCTTTAGACTTTTTTTTATGGGGATACATAAAAGATAAAGTTTATGATACAAAACCAGCAAAAGTCCACAAATTGAGCGCACACAAATACCAAATGAAGTGATTCCTGATGTTTGTGATTCCATTGCTTCACTTTATCAGCAGTGCCTTTACCAGAATGTTCATCAGTTTGAAAACAGGTGCTGACAAAAATACTTATTCATTTCTATAAATTCTTTTAAATTTTGAAAATGAACCGTCCTATATAATAGAAGGCTAATATGCAAATTGTTCCTTGGACCAGGAGTTCGACCAGGGGGTGGTGCTGGCTGGACAACGGCCTGAAGGCCCTCCCCACTCCAGCCCCACCCCTGATTGTTCCCCCACTCTGATCTGGGGTGGAGCTAGCCAGCTCATGGCCCCTCCCCCTGGCCAGCCCAGCCCAATCAGCCCCTATCAGGGTGGGCTGGTAGGACCCCACCTGTGTACAAATTCATGCATCGGGCCTCTAGTATGTTAATAAACACTTTTAATCATTCAAAGTGTATATATATATTTCTATATTTAATTACCAAAAGATGTAAAGTATCAGCATATTTATAAACCATTGTTCTGAAACTTGAAAGGAGTGTAGTTTTAATATATTTCTCTATATATTGCTGGCTGAATCAATACTGCATTAATTTATAAAAAAAAAAAGCACAACAGTTAGTCCCTTTTTACAAAGTCTTTGTGAAATCTAGGTTCCCTATCCTTTTTTATAAATAACTGAGAAACACTCTTAATGGTAGGCAACAAAATGACCTAGAAAACAAAATAGGCATTTTACGTAATTTCTAATTAAAACTATTGTTAGATCAAGTGATCCTTAGAAACTAGAAAAACAAGACTATATTTACTTAAGCGTTTTCACTTGTATGCATGCATATAAGCATAACCAATGAACACATACCCTGGGGGTTTGGGGTATGCCTGTGGGAGGGGCAATGGGGAGGCATGTATACATGTAACACAATAAAAAAACAAAACACTGCTTTAGCTAATAATAAAAATAGCTAACATAATTCCAAAATTTCAAAGCTTGTGAAAATATTTATAAAAATTAATTATTCATAATAACTTTTATTTAAATCTAGAAATAGAAGCACCTGGGAAAGAGTTGAGGCCAAAAATACAGGGAAAACTGAGGAAATATATCTTCTAAAATGTACATTGATATATCATTGCTCACCTTTGTATATATTGAATTCTTTAAAAATTTCTTCCCTAGAATGATTGTTTTATAATTACATATAACCAGACTTCCAAAATTATGAATATTTTAATGGGCTAGCTTCTCAGGTGGAAATCTTGAATCATATGAATGTCCAGTGCCTGGCATCAATTCTATCAGACTCAACATATCTTTTTGTTCATAACCATCATAAACAAAACAATACAAAAAAAATCTTTCTAGCTAGAAAAAAAAAATCTTTCAAATAAAGTGATAAAGTAGAGATTCATTTTGCAGTGAGATTCAGTATGTTCCAAATCATTACTTTATTACTAAAAATACTAACATCATCACTTTGTTACTAAAAGTATCAGAGAAGAATTCATGTACTGTGCTATTCCATATTTTGACTTTCATCCTTTAGGGCCATGTTTGATGATTCACACAATCTATGAGAAGGAAACCACTCGTTATTAATATTTACCTTTAATTGCACAAGGACGGGGGAGCCGAAAACTCCTGGAGGGTAATGCAGGGATACCCGCGAATCCATGCTTGGCTTGAGAGTGAGGCCTTTCTTTGTTACTGTGAAGGACTCTTTCTTTAAACAAGACATGACTGAAAAGATACCCAACTTGTAAACTTTCACTTCAGCGCAGGTCCCCTGTGTGGATTGAAGGATATTAAGACAAGGACATTAGCACAGCACTGTCCTTACATGCTCTGTGGCTGTGAAAAAAAAAAAAAATCTGCATGCTGTCCCTGTAATCGCCCACAACTGAACATAGGTAACCCAGAATTTCTCAATGTTGAGCTACATAACAGAAAAGAAAAGATGTCAGTTCATTTTTTAATTTAAACTAAATTTCAAAGAGAAAATTTTTATGTGCCATGAATGAGCAATCACATTCAGTCATTTTAACAAATATTAATTACTTCATCCTCCTTAAGTTCACCAGCATGGACTTGAAATATTGGCCTTTATCCAGAATATTCAACTCTGCTTTAGGACTGAAATTGGGTAGTTTCAGTACACATTATAGAACTGGTACTGTCAGCAGGTACTTCCTTCTGACAACTCATAACCTCTTAGTGAAGTCATTTTCTCTATTTCTGTCCTCCATGCAGTAGGATCAGTTGGCTACAAAGAGACATTTGTGCTTCATTTTTATATAGCGATATTTAAATTTCACGCCTTTTTCATCACATAAAAGGAGCTGTACATAAGTGAAAACAGAATTATCTACTCATATAATCTCCGGCGCTTAGAAGGAGAAAGAAGACTTAGAAGCAATTTGATCTATTCATGCTTTCCTGAGCACCAGCCGGGCTCCGCCCTGCTATGAGCAGATAATCACGCAGACACACAAACATTCCGGGGACAATCCCAGTGCAAACTAATCTATCATTTGAAAACTGACTAAGGGAAATATTTCGCAACATCACTGCATGACTCGGTCGCTGGGAAAATTCAGGGCAAGGTGAGTGTCCCTAATTGGCTGGAGGGAGAATGGTGAAAGGTAAGAACGTATTCTGGGAACCAGCGCTGGTTGGCCTGTATCTCAGGCACATCTGGCAGATGCTGGGAAACAGGAAAGGTTGTTAGTCAGGGGAGGGTCATGAAGAGAGCTCTGATGGTGGTTCATCTGACCCCAGAGTTAGAATTCTTGAATGTCGTGTGACCCACGTAAACATTTGGAAGGAATCCAGAGTTTAAATTGTCTTGAACTAAAAATAGAAATAACTACTATTAGAATATTCTAAAAAGTATATGCTTTTCACTTTTTCCCAGTAGACAATGGTATTCCCTCTTTAATGGCCAAGATTAAATGGCCAAGATTAAAAAGCCCCAATCAAGAGCTGTTATACTTACACGCTTCCTAGACTAAATATATCATGTATTAGTTGCGTAAGTTGGAGTAAATAATGAGAACAGGCTGAGCTTTCATATTTAACTGTATGACCTTATTTGCAAATCAGAAAAGACCAAACCAGAAAAAATAGAGATGTGTTCAAAAGAATTTCTTGTATACATGGAATGTTTTCACATTTATGCCCTGCCCTCCTCTTCAAATAATGACAATATACATAAAGCGAAAAGAGACAAATATTTAAATTGTTTCAAAGTCAGTTCATTGGCCCACAGAATTACCTTAAATTTTTGTTCCCACCAAATCTATGCAAAGTTTAGTAATTGTGTATATTCTTTCTTCAAAACACATGGATTTGTGACCATAGGGGTCCTCAGAATTATACAGTATCCTGGGGTGGGGGGCGGAAATGATCATTTTAAACTGCTAGCATGTGTTTTTAGGTTTCCTTTTATCTTTTTAAGTATACAACAATTTTTCATTGTGTCCTTATGACCCCATCAGGTAGGTGCTAGTATTTGTTCATTTTTCAGATGAAGAAGCTGAGTCTATAGCAAGGTTACATAACTTACCAAAGTTCACATAGCAAGAAAGTATATGAACCACATTTGAATCTTTCACATTCCACATCCTAACAACCACATATACTGTCTTCCCTGTGTGAACTAAACATGATTTGTAGACCTAATAACTATCTCAAATCATACACACACACGTGCACAGTTGTTCATTTTAACATATTTTCCAAACCATGAGTGATAATAAAGCTACTATCATCTGAGGACTCTTAAGGTTCTTAAATTTTGCAGAGATCCATCACAGTGAAAATGTTAGTCTAAAGCCCAGCTGGCATGGCTAAGTGGTTTAATGTCGACCTATGAACCAGGAGGTCACTGTTTGATTCCCGGTAAAGGCACATGCCCAGGTTGCAGGCTTGATTCCCAGTGTGGGGCATGTAGGGGGCAGCCGATCAATGATTCTCTCTCATTATTGATGTTTCTATCTCTCTCTCCCTTTCCTTTCCTCTCTGAAATAAATAAAAATATATTTTTTAAAAAAGGTTAGTCTAACAAAGCCATAGTGTTGGTTTTGTTAACCACGTAAAAACATTTGCTGTGTCCTAGACCCAAGTTCTCCATCCCTCAATTTGGCCAGTAATTTCTATTCTTTGATCTTTGTGACTTAAAGATCCTCAGAATTATATAATAAAGTGTACCATGGAAAAATTATCATTTTAACTCCTAGCATGTGTAATTTCTGTTCTTTCTGATCTTTGTGGCAAAAAAAAAAATGAATGCACTAGAATAAATCTATGAGCCCTTTCACTTGTTCCTAATGAGTAATTATATTTATACTACAATCTGGTAGTGTAAGCAATATTTAGAGGAGGAACCAAACAGCAAGTGTAGATGTAGCCAGTGATTTACCAACCTTGTAACTTCCTCTCATTCCTTCCAGGGAACTGGGGGTGAGGTAACTGGACTGAAGGTTTACGTCAGACATTTTCACCAGGATGTCTTTGTAATTCCCCCTGTAACGCGCGGTAAAGGGAATTGCAATGCATATTGGAAATGGAATCCTCATTTCCATGTCTGAGCACTCAATAGTGATGACATTGCTGACCAGCTCTTCATTATCACTCACTACTAAAGAACTCATACTGTTAATGATTCGGCATTCTAGATGTTGTAGAAGCCATGAGGGCGCTGTGATGTAACAAGACACTTGAGGGTCCCTATCATCACTCAGCACATCAAGATACCTGCAGGGATGAGAAAGAACATAGTTTTTGCAAATATTTGATTTGTGTATTGTATGGAACATATAGAAAGCCTGAGCTCATTTTCTTTTTGTGAATCCCAGTTCTCCGACTTACTGATGCTGTGACCTTGGGCAATACACTCAACCTCTCTGTGCCTCAATTTCCTCAACTATCACATGGTGTTAAAATAATAACTGATTCCATAGGAAGGCTGTGAAGATTAAATGAACTACTATATGTTATGTAATGAAAAAGTTGTGCCTAGCCCTGGCCAGTGTGGCTCAGTTGGTTGGGCATAATCCCAAGTACCAAAAGGTTGCCCTTTGGATTCCTAGTAGGAGGATGTGTTGAAGGCGGTAGATCGAATTTTCCCTCTCACATAGATGTTTCTTTCTCTCTCCCCCTCTCCCTTCCTCTCTCCCTAAAAATCAATAAAAGTATTTTTAATCTGTACTTAGAACATAGTATGACATATGTTAGTTATTATTATTGTTACTATTTTTATTAGCATTATTATTTAAGTGATTGATTCATCTCTCGGTTTTGTTCACATCACAATATGAATCTGAAGATTAATGAAGCTTCTTGATAAACCAAATACTAATACCTAAGTAGTTTCTTAAGTTATGAGGGGAGTAAATGTATATCTAGCATTAGAAATGTCTAAACACATTAGATCAAATTTTGATGTTAATTTCATTTTTTAGAAAAACTGAGAGAGGCACAAAAGTACTATGAAATTATGACTAATCAAGGTAATTAGAAACAGAAACCCAGTACAGTGGTACCTTGAGGTAAGAGTTTAATTCGTTCCATAACCTTGAGGCGTGAGAAACTATGAGACACTTGAGTCACGGTAAACTGGTGGGTCGTGTGCAGCTGGCCGATCTGCGCAATTACTCCTATCTCAAATGTTGCTTGTATTTCAAAGCAAAAATAGCTCACTCCATGGCTTGTATCTCAAAAATCTCATATGTTAGGGCACTTGTATCTCGAGGTACCACTGTATTTAAAATCCTCAAAGAATCAACACAAAAGCCTATTTTAACAGAAAGTTTATTTTAACCATGTGTGTTACTCTTAATTTTATACCATCATTTTTGCCAAAGACTTTAGAGTCTTATAGACTCAAATTCAATTTCTAGATCAGTCACTTGCTTATATTTGACCTTAAATATCAGTAATTAGAATTAAAATTGCTAAGATTCTAGCTTTTTCTATGGGCTAGGTATTAGGCTATACATTATTTCATTTAATCCTCACACTATGAGGTCAAGTAGGTATATTATCACCCTCTATTCTATATAATAAAGAAGTAATATGCAAATTGACTGCCATGCCCTCGTACAAGATGGCCACCACCATATGGTCACAAGATGGCTTCCACAAGATGGCCAGCAGGGGAGGGCAGTTGTGGGTGATCAGACCAGCCGAGGAGGGCAGTTGGGAGTGACAAGGCTGTCAGAGAGGACAGTAAGGGTGATCAGGCCTTCAGGGGAGGGTAGTTGGGGGCAACCAGGCCTACAGAGGAGGTCAGTTGGTGGGGACCAGACCAGCAAGGGAAGGCAATCGGGCTGGCAGGGGAGCAGTTAGGTGTCAATTAGGTTGACAGGGAAGTGATTAGGGGGTGATCAGGCTGGTAGGCACAAGTGGTTAGGGGCAATCAGGAAGACAGGCAGGCGAACAGTTGGAAGCCAGCTGTCCTATATTGTAAGAAAGATGTCCGACTGCCCATTTAGGGACTGGGCCTAAACCAGCAGTTGGACATCCCGTGAGGGGTCCCAGATTGGAGAGGGTGCAGACTGGGCTGAGGGACACTCCCCTCCCCCAGAGTGCACAAATTTTATGCACTGGGCCTCTAATGCGCGCACACACACACACACACACACACACACACACACACACACATATATATATATGCCTGAGTGACCCTTACTACTGGACAACTGGCCAATAACTATGACAGGCACTGACCATCAGGGGGCAGATGCTCAATGCTGGAGCTGCCCCCTGGTGATCAGTGCGCTACCACAGCCAACCTCCAGCAGCCAGCCAACCTCTTGCAGTCCTTCCCCCTGCCTGAATAGCCCCCATCAGCCCAACTGGCCCAATTGCTGGCCAGGGAGAGGAACCTTACCCATACACGAATCCATGCACCAGGCCTCTAGTTTTACAGATAAGGAAAGTGAGGTCTAAAAATTTTAACTTCCTAAAGATTACACTGATGGTAAGCTATAGAATCAATAACTTAATCCATTCATCTTTAACACAAAAGCTCAAACTTTCTAATTTAATATCACATTTCCTCAAATCATTCTGGAGTCCTGAGATTTTTATGTCTTACATACTGAAACTAATATCTAATTCACAATAGTGTGAAGATTAAATGAAATAAAATTGAATTATTTTTAGGGAAATTAAAGGAGCTATATAAAATATAACATAAGTAATCAGTTTTAAGAGTAACCCACACCTGAAATCTATATGCTCATGTTTACCAATGTCACCCCAAGAAATTTAATTAAAAATAACCAGTTTTAGAATTACCAGGTCTTAACTACTTTTTAGTTCTTAGTAACTTAAATTTTATTGTGTACTTGAACATAGAAATCTAAAAATATATGTTGAAATTGCAGAGAAGGTAATTTATTTGTATTCATAATTCTGAACCCCTAAAGCTAGAAGAAACAGAAAATTACCCAGCCCACTGATGTGTAGAAGTATTCTCTGATGATGGTGATTATGGTGATTCAGAAAATGAGAAACAGTCTAGTAGAAGATACCATGACCCAGCTTTCAAAAATGACTTCCAAGAAGAATGACTTCAAGAATGACTGTCTTCTGTGCCCCGGGTGAAGTAAGGTAAGGCGACCTGTAAATGCTTTCATTCCCCCTAACCCTAGTCAAAGAGGCAAGATCTGGTCCAGCCTTGAGAATAATCACATGGGTTTATTCCAGCTTTGTTTTCCTTTTAGTCTGTACAGAAGAGGACAACTACACTAGAAAAGATAGCCTTTTTTTCCCCCCCAAAAAAAGAAACTATTCAGAGAGGAATCACAACAGATTCTGTGGTAGGTGTGTGTGTGTGTGTGGTGTGTGTGTGTGTGTGTGTGTGTGTGTGTGTGTATTTTATAACACTCATTTTTTATGTGTCAAGAGGGCCTCGCAGCCTGAAACATGCAAGCCAAGCACAACTGGTCTGTAGACCACAAAGAGGAAACCAGCCACTAGAAAACACCTAGAGGAGGTGAGAGGGAGTAATGCTGCAATGACTCATTGGCGGATGCTTTGAGTCATTTCTGAATGTGAGGATCCTGAAGGGTTCATGTTTTTCTCAAGTGAAATGGGCAGCCACTTTTTGACTACTTCATCAGTTGTTTTGCAGGGGCGCTAATTCTTTCGAACCATGGGGGGTCTTACGTGCACTGAGTGTAATTCCGGGACACCTATAGAACTTACTAGATTTTTCAGACCTATAGCGTCCTCGCAGGAAAACTAGCTCAACCTCTCCCTTTGATAAATGAGATGACTAAAGTCAAAGTGAGCAGAATGACTTGCCTGCGAGCACAGACTCACTCATCTGTGGTGCTGTCCTGAAATGGTATCTTGCATCTGAAAGAGCATTACACCTGGTGGCAGCGAGGGGGCAAGAGAAGGTTGGTCGTGTGGGGAGAAAGTGAAGGTTGTTGGGGTGAAATAAATGAACACACTAACACTCAGCTTAGCATGAACTTCTGCCAAGAAACATGGGGCTAGGATCTTCACATGATTTCCTCATTTGACCTTATTGACTAATCCCAGGAAATAGATACAATTTTCTACCAAGAGGGCTCAGGAATGAAGCAAGTTGCCATAGAACTAGTTTGTAAAAAAAAACAGGAGATAAAATGTAAGTCTCTTTGACTCACAAGCCAATGATGTTTTATTTTATTTTTATTTTCACTATTCCACATTGCCATCTAAAGGTGTTATTTTTTTGCTGGAAAAAATATAGCTTATAAGTATTTTATTTGAACAAATAGGGATAATTACCTAACTTGTGTTGGGGAGGTAATTCACACACACACACACACAGACACACACACACACACACACACACACACACACACGATTAGTCATACACTTTTAGAAGTCACAGTTTGAGAATTTTATGGAAGCTCTGGACCAAGGATTTAATTGGTATGAAAATACGCATGCAGTTTTAAGAACCTCCTAAAGCCCTTCCAGGATCCCCTGAAGCTCTGCTGACAGGAACTCATGCTTACTTATAAATAAAATAAACCTGAGAATTTACTGAGGCATGGAAACAAAATAAACCTGACGTTGGGAAATCCCTAAATTTTGAACACTTCGCAGCCTCCTAATTTGTTCTTATTATAATTGAAAAAAAGTAATTTAAACTGAATTACTGATTTACAATACCTTTTGGAGATATTAAATGTAAATATAAGATTTTGTTTATATATAAAGGCTATGGCTGCTAACTACAGAAACACACATGAGTAGGCATATATATAAGCATCTCTCACATTGATTACATTTACTTACTCCTTTTCCATTATGTTATCTTTTTGCGTTAGACTCTTTGAATCATTGAGGAGAAGAAGACTGTTCGCACATTTATTGGGTGTATCGCGTGTTATTGGGGATATGGGAGTCTCTTCTCTTGGGTTTTCTGAGCTCTCTTGAATGTCTCTTTCTGTTGTCTGGGTGATGTCATGGGTCTCTTCCCTGTTGCCATTCGTGTTTTCAGCAGTCACGTGTGCTATTTGTTTATCATCTTCATTTTCTGCATCATCTGGGAACATAGCGTTCTGTGACTCTTGCCCTGTGACATCTCCGTCCACTGATGTATTGTTTTCCTTTCCCACTAATTCCAAACTCATGTGAGTTTTATTTTTCGTTAATGTGTCCTGGTGCGTGTCATGGCTTTCCTCCCCATTTGTGGGAGAAACAGTAGCTGTTTCTATGACATTTTGTTCCCCTCTTGCAGCAATGTCTGCTGCTTTGATATCCTGAATGGCAGGCATTGTCTGCAGTGGAGTACATTCATCACGCTTGCTGCATAAGTTACACATCTGCTTTTCTTCTTCCTTTAGAAGTGTAGCAGTGCTCCCCAAATATTCATTTATTTTCATGAGGCAGTCTATGAAAGTAATGATTTCTACGCACACATACACACAGAGAGAGACACATAAAAAGAAGAAATGCAAAACGAAACCAAATTATGTTTCTCCACTGACATGTAATGAGTTATGGCAAGATAACTTTAGAAACCCTTTAAAGGCCCCTGCTGGGCATTAAGCCAATCTCCCTCCCAAGGGAGAAGTCATTTGTACGACTGTCATTCTCTTAACACATCCAGGAATGGGGGACAAATTGCTTTTAATCTAGTAGTAAATCAAATCCTTTTTGTTGTGAAAATTCTTTGAATATAGAAGGACATATATTCCGGCCTCCCCACAGACTGTTCGATTGAAGTCAATAGCTCCCTTAGCCATGCCTTATTAGGTAAGATTTTGAGACTTTTATTCTTTCTCTTTTGAATGTACTATATCAATTATCCATTTATAATCATTTGCCTAAAATTTAGCGAAGGCTCTAGATGAGACTTGGGTAGAGGTGTACCATAGAAACATTATTTCTGTGGGTGTGGATGCTATATGGAGTATTTTGCTGCTGTTAGGAGAATTGGATTAGGTTGACACTATTTCTCCTGCTGAGCTTGTGATCCTTGGCAATTTTCAAATTAATCTTTCAGAGAATAGCTCTAATTAAACTGATTCTCTGATTGGAAGCTGCATTGGCTATTGAAACACCACTGGACAAAGTCAAGTCTCTTCACTCTAGTGCAGCGGTTCTTAACCTGTGGGTTGCTTAAGACCATCGGAAAATGCAGATATTTACATCACAATGCATAACAGTAGCAAAATTTCATGGTTGGGGGTCACCACCACATGAGGAATTGTATGCAAGGGTCGCGGCCTTAGGAAGGTTGAGAACCACTGTTCTAGTGCATGCCCTCATGATGATCCCTCACCATTCTCCTTTTCATTTCCCCTCTCCTCATAGGGGGGTCTCCTGATGCCTTCTTGCAGTCTTAGTAACTCTCCAGTCTTCAGAATTCAATTCTGAAGTGTGGAATCTGATATATAAGACCCCATAGCTCTGTGTTTTCAGAATCATCAACCAATGCCCTTAAGTCTGAACTTAATTTTGGGATCCAGTTCTGACAACTTGTTTTTTGTCTTGTATCTGAGACCACGTGTTTATTTTGAATTTCTTTTCTGAGAGCTGAGTCCTTATCATTTTCTAAGAATAACAATTTGACTTAATCTGTTGGCCAGGAGCACACTGAGTTCTCTGCAGAGATTTGAATCCCGGCTATGAGTTCCAGCTGATAGTCTCTGGATCAGTTATCTTTGGACAGATTTTTACAGATGCCCACCACTGCCATTCAGACTGAATTTCTTAACATTATTGGCCCTAGATTCCTGAGTGATAAGACCTGCCCACTTGCCTTGACACTATATGATTTAGCATTGGATTTTATAATCCCTCCCATCTTTTAATCTACAATAATTATTATCTTAGGTTATGTTATATTCGTCATTCCTGCTGTATTATACTTCTCAGCATCCTTAACTGGGCCTGTTCCCAGGAATCTGGACACAAAGGCGGAGGGAGGAATCCAATTCCATAACCCAGATCACCCTAGCCTTTCCAGTTTTTTTCAACTGAAGGTTCAAACTCAAATAAGTCTAAAAATAGAATATCACATTCCCATGGAGAAAAACGGCTTGTTCTTCCCCAAAGTAAGCCTATACTTTCTTACTTCTTAGTCTTGGATCCTGTTGATAATATCTCTGCCTGGAATGCACTTTGTTTCTTTCTTTTTTTTTAAAATTTAAAGTGATATACTTTTTTAAAAATTGTATTTATTTTGTAGTCCTTTCCTGAGGATATTTTTCCATTGATTCTTTTTTTTTTTTTTTTAGAGAGATGTGGAAGAGAGAGGGAAACACAGAGAGAAACATTGATGTGAGAGAACCATTGATTGGTTCTCCACCCCCGCATACACCCTCATCAGAGCCTGGGCCCAGAAGGAGCCTGCAACAGAGGTACATGCCCTTGACCGGACTCAAGCCCAGGACCCCTCAGTCCACAGGCTGATGCTCTAACTGGTGAGGGCTGCCTGGAATGTTCCTTCAAGATTCCCAGTTTCTGTTCCTTAGGCTTCCGTTTAGATAGAACATGTATTTAGCGACATTCCCAAATCCTCGCTCTAAAACTGGGACTTCGCCTGCTTCTGTAGCCTGAACACACGTTATCTGTATGTTCCCAGTGGAACTGGTCTCCACTTTCCTTACTTTTTGGGGGGTTGTCTATCCAGCCTTACTCTCCCTAGTATGTTGTTTGACCCTGGTGGACAGAGACTCTAGCTTAGCCTTCTTTGTATGCCCCTTCACCCTTCTTGGAGTGGCCACCCAATCAATATTCCTTACAGAAATAACAATAAAATAAGTACTTGCCTTGTCGCCAGGTGCCCTGATTCTCCTTGCCAAGCAGGACACGCAGCTGCTGGCAGGTGGAGCGCAGGGCGCCTGCGGTGTGCTCCAAGAGCAGCCGAAGGGCCCCGCTGAGCTCCTGACTCAGAAAGACCACCGTGGCTGTCCACGTGGCCCCACCGGCCCCTTCGCCGAGGTCCTGGCCCAGGAGTGCCTGCTTCAGCATCAGGTTCTGTCTCCAAATCTGCTTCAAGACTTGGCCTAGTTTACCTGAGCCCATGTCTTCTGCATCCATTGTATATGCTCCGAGAGGGGAATGCTTCTCTCCTGCCAGCAAGGCCTAAAGGTTTAGCAAATTCAGACTTGGCGATGCTTATTTCTCCTAAAATCTAGGAGGTGATCCAAGCCAGCTAGCCAAGCACTTTCGCGAAACATAATCGTTTATTCAGCTTCTTGTTGACCAGCGTGATGTTACTAGGTGACCACAGGAGGGACGGTCTGCACCCTGGGTGCCATTGTGTACAGAATAGATTAATCACGGGGATGGAGCGAGCTCACACCACTCCATTCTCCTTGTAAGTTTCACACATTCGGTGCCCATAGACTTCAAGGTTCAAGGGCACAAAACACAGATTCTGTGGAAAGAAGAGAAGTTTATTATAAAGGTAACTTGTTCGAACAATACTGCTAATAAGATTCCTATGTGATACTTAAAAATACTTAGGAGTGAAATAATATGGTGTTTTAACTTCTTCAACATAGTCTGGGGGTGCGGGAGTGGTGTATAGATGAAATAAGACTGGCTATAAGTTAATCATGGTTGCACCTGGATAAGATTACATGTGGGGCCCTTCTCATTAGCATATATTTATAACTTTTAAATAGAGAGCAATTTAAAAAAATATTCCTTTGCTGGGGCAGAGTCTATTACCATTGCATAAGTAAGTTTAATTAGTACCTTCTTCTGTGCGCATCTGCTATGTAGATACTTGGCTCTTTTACTCTCTGATAATTTCCCTCTAATGGGATAAAATGCCCCCTCCCTAAAATAAAGGCAGCCTGAAAAGCGGCTTTCTCTGAACTAACAAGGAGTCTTCACCGTGTTTAACAGATAAAAATCCAGATTCCACAAGTTCTCACCACGCTGGCCCCAAAGTTGGCGCATTGTATGGGATGAGACCGGGGAGGGGGAACCTGGGGTTTTGCAGAGGAACCCAGAGCACCCTGCTTCCTCCTTTCTAACCCCCCTTCTGTGAGCAGGGAGAACACAGAGAGCAGGGAGAGGGCCATGCATTCCAGGGGGCTCCCTTCTCTCAGGGGCACTGGGAGGAAATGACAGCTCCCCAAAGGAAGCCGGAGTGCTTCCTCCCACAGGCATTGCTCATCTGATCTGAGGCACCGGCGTTCTGAGAGCCACACTAGGGACCCCTGGAACGCAAGATGGGGAAACTCAAACCTAGTGCCTCATGTATAAGAATGCACGCCACAGGTCTAAGTACTACCCAAGCTGCTGTGGTGGGAAGAGCCAGAAAGAAAAGGGAAGGAGTAGCCCTAACAGGTTTGGCTCAGTGGATAGAGCATCGTCCTGCAGACTGAAAGGTCCCAAGTTCGATTCCGGTCAAGGGCATGTACCTTGGTTGCAGGCACACCCCCAGTAGGGGGCGTGCAGGAGGCGGCTGATCAATGTCTCTCTTTCATCTATGTTTCTAACTCTCCATCCCTCTTCCTTCCTCTCTGTAAAAAATCAATAAAATATATTAAAAAAAGAAAAAGGGAAGGAGTAGTATGAGGACTGGTGATTAGAATTCTCTAGGAGAAGTCAGATTTTTAAGTGACCTGATTCATTCATGATGTGAGTCCATATCACATCATGAATCACATTGTTTTAATACTTTCCACCCTCTTTCCAAAACAAAAGACTTTCTAGTTCCATTTTCTTTTTAACTCCTGAAATATGTGTGACTCTCAATAATAAATTCATACATGGCTTCAGTTCAATGCCAGTTCTGAAAACTTTCTATATCACTTACTGTATCTAATCGCTGGGAATAGGGCTTGTTAGGACTTTGGAGAGAGGCAGACACATGAACAAATTATTAAAATACAGCTTAGGCTGTGTTGAAAGCTAGAGCAGAAGTACGAATAAACAGAACCACACTAGTAAAAGCTTTGAGGAGTAAAGCATGAGTTCCGATTAGAAGCCTGGGAGATGTTTGAATTAGGAGCTAAAGGATGATCAGGATGTGAGCATGCCAGACAGGGGAGTGAATAAAACCCTCTGAAATATGATCGAAGGCATGGGGGCACGAAATATCAGTGTAATTAAATAGGGGAAAGTGTGGCTTTGGAGGAGGATTCAGTCAGGGACTCAGGGAAATGGCGAGAGCAGTGTGTACCAATTATGGGGAATCAAGAGAACTTGGAATATTCTTTTGCAGATAAAAATAGAGAAACTACATATTCTTGGACCAAGTTAAAATATGATCAAACCTTTGCTGGAGGAATGCACATGGTTTAGATAGTTAACTGTGAAGAGCGTCGAGGACTATATGAGACCAGCGACAGTGCAGACCAGGGAAGGGGATGCTTTGAGAAGGGATTTGAAGCAGAGTGAATAGAACTTGCTGACCCACTGGTGAGAGAGAGATGAATAGAAAGCATTACAAATCGGTCCATTCATTTATTTCAGAAACAGTTATTGGTTTCTGGTGCAAGAACTGCGCTGATAGTTCTGGACTATAACTACAATTATTAGTTTAGGTGGCTGAATAGATGGTAAAACAAATAATTAAAGTAAGGAATTTAGAAAAAAGAGGCTGAGTAGATAGATAATCTGATTAATTTGGGGTTTGTTGAATTTGAGATAACTCAGAAAAAATTTTTGAAATGTGTTAGAAAATTAGAAGTCAGAATATTGGCCTCTTTGACTAACAGCCAGTGAGTGGGTGACGAATGATCCCTGGAAGTGGAAGAGACCCTTGAAGATCATTTTAAGCATTGACTAAAACATAATCAAATGCTAAATTCACTGGGCCAAAGTACATTTTTTCCCCTTTTGATATATAGAAAACTTCTTTCTTAGGGCAGGAAAAAAAAAAAATTCTCCTTAGCCTCATTGACATTCATTCCTCTCAAGTCTAAACTTGTTCTCTGTCTGGCTTCCCAAGAACAGGTAACATTTGCAAAGTGAGACCTTCCACAAGCCACGCTGCATCTACTTGTTAAAACAGGCGCCTGTATGCTCCCGCATCTTGTTTTTCTATCAACTGATGTCACCAACCACGGAAAGAACCAACATTTGCCGGCAATAATTGTGACACCCACAGAAGTTGTTGGTAAAAATTTATCTTGATAGATTTAACATTTGATTAACACCTTCACTGTGGCTATTAGTTAGCATGACTTTTAATCCTTTCTTATACTTTTTTTTTTAAACTAAGAATTCTGTTCTTCCACTAACATTAAAGGAATTAGTAGGCAGTCTTGAATATACGATATGTTATGTAGTTGAAAAGACAACTCTTCTTTTTGATATTAAAAGCAAAATAAATAGAGACCAAATTCAAGTAAGTTAGATAGTTGTTTATTTATTCTCTCAGGCAGAAAATGAGTGGGATAATTCAACACAGCAAGAGAAAAACCTATCGGCAGTGAAACTTTTAGGGTCCCTCCCCCCACCCCCATTCCAAAGAGCTCGCCCTGACTCTGCTAGATGTCAACAAGGAAGCACCGAGTCATAAGCCCAATCTAAGCATATGAACTTCCAAACCTCACTTTCAAGTATAAGATAACAGTCAAGGAGGGCAGGCATTTGAGAAAGACTCTAATGTAATGCTAAAGAAACATAAATAAAGGACTTAAAAAAAGAGAGAGAACATAAGGAAGAGTAGAAAATATATAAATCTATAATTGGCATTCTTAGAGTCTAGGACAAGAGAGGATAATATGCCCATAAAATAAGAGATATTTTTCTAAAAAAAAAAAAAAAAGGAGCTTTCAAACAATAAGAAAGACCACACTGAAATGAAAATATGATAACATACATTTTTAAAACTGGTGTAAGAAGCAGTTGAGGAGTTCTCCCAGAAGGTCAAACAAAAAGACAAAGAGATGATAGGAAAAAAAGGAGTTTAAAAATATTAATGGCTCAATGCAGGTGGTCAACTAGTATGAGAGAGAAAACAGGATTACAGTTTCCCAGAACAGAAAAGCCCTGAAATCTCAGACTGCAAGGCCCAGAATAATCCATGCAAAGAAAGAAAACAACAACAGCATAACTGGTCATAGTATCATGAGTATTCAAAACACCAAGGACACCAAAAGTCCTAATAGCCTCCAAAAAGGGAGAAAAAGTCACATTTTAAAAAAATATATTTTATTGATTTATAAAGAGGAAAGGAGAGGGATAGAGAGTTAGAAACATCGATGAGAGAGAGACATCAATCAACTGCCTCTCACACTCCCCCAACTGGGGATGTGCCCACAACCAAGGTACATGCCCTTGAGGGGAATTGAACCTGAGACCTTTCAGCCAGCAGGCCAACTTTCTAACCACTGAGCCAAACCGGTTTCTGAAGAAAAAAGTCACATTTAATGAGTAGGCATTTGATGTCTCAACAGCCACTGAGACCTAGGAAAAAATAGAGTTGGGACTTCAATATTCTTAGGAAAACCTCTTTTGAATTTAGAATTCTGACTCCCCCAAAGTCTCATTCAACTGATGTGAGAGAGAGGAAGCATTTTCAGGTATGCATGTAAAAACATTGGCCTCCTGTGTGTCTTTCCTTGAAAAGCCATTAAGGGATATACTCTAACGAAAGGAACAGAGTAAGAGAAGAAACGAAGCCAGGGCATAGGAAATCCAGCAAAGGAGAGATGATTCAGATGCCTAAAATGAAGTCCTAGGTGACAATAATGCCACAGGCCTCAAGAGCTCAACCCAGGTTATAGCATCCACTCGAGCAGCCCAGGAGGGCTGGATAATTACCTGATGTTTAACCATTTTAAGAGAACGTTTGCAATCCCATTGGAGATTTTGGGGAAGAATTATTGATAACTGAGCAAATGCAATAAAATGAGATAACTGATCAACTAAATTCTAAAGGAAAGAGGATGCTTTGAGGTAGTATGCTCATAGTATACGACCCTTGCTATGCAAAATATTTACATAGCCATAATAACAAAATATTTATAATTACTTTAACTAAAACTGGTGATATAAGCCCATTACCAGGACCTGTGGCCTTTGGCTAGGTACAGGGGCATATATATGGAGAATGAGTATAGTAATGTGGGTATGAGAGCAAAAAGCTTATTTCTACAAAGGAAAGCCACTCCTGATCTCTAGGAACTACTCCAGAGCTATCTGCTAGGCCTTGGTGTCCACCTGTCAACCATGAAGAATTTCACAGAACATCTACATCAGACAAGGCCGCTCCGTGACCATGATTGATCAAGGCAAAATGGAAACCACTCCATAATCATATCCAAACACAGGCAAGATATGAACATTGTCCAAGCCACAAAATGCCAAACATATTTTCCTCTTCCAGTGACATGACTGAGGGCTGCTTTCTACTGAATGTAGCATTAGCATCTTTCTAGTGTGCCCTCCCCATTTACAAATTACTGAGATACTCAGTCATGGAATTGTCCCCACTTTTATTTATATTTTTTTATTGTTTAAAGTATTACAAATAGTATAACATATGTCTCCTTTTATTTTTCTCTAATTGGCCTTCTCCAACCTTCCCCACCCTCCCCCACATACCCTCACCCTCCTCCTAGTGTGTTATGTCCATTGGTTATTCTTATATACATGCATACAAGTCCTTCCGTTGATCTCCTACCTCCCTTTTGCTCCCCAACCATCCTCAGCCTTCCCATTGTCCCCACTTTTAAACATCATCCAATCCAGAGCAGGAAACTTCCCCAAAATTACACAACCAAAGCCCAGTCCTGTAATGCATTTATCACTCTTTCACTGAGATGCCCTTGGCTTCCCACGGTTTAAGTTTTTTATTTCCTCACTGAAATGAGTGGTAAGCCCATCCTGTTCAATTCCAGGTGTGTATCTATGCTCTTTGGTTAGGGGTCACTGTCAGATACTTGGGTATTTGGGTTGGGAGGAGGATAAGGACCAAGTATCTATTGCTTTTCTCAGAGTTGTCATATTTTTGATTCTTTAAAAACACTAAACATGCATTACTTTGAAACAAGCTAAATGCACATATTAGAAAAGAACTATGGATAAATGTTACATTCTCTACAGATCCCTTGACGATGAGATTAAAATTGACATAGCATATTCACCTCATGTGGGTTACTTAAGAACAGCTAACATATACTCTGTGAACCTTATAAAGAATAATTTATCATTTGAAATGCTTGGAATTCAGTGGCAAGTGTACAAGAATGAACTTAAATTACAGTGGGCTGGGCTTGATCTTCAAGCAGCGG